>BGPR01046946.1:0-11912 GCA_013235015.1 Araneus ventricosus
TATGATAGGGTTTTTTATAGCTAAATAGGGGTTCTGATAGGTTTTTTTAAAGCAATTTCTTTTCTTTTTTTATTTTATGTTGATTCATCACCGCGGAACTCCGTTAATATCAAATTGAAGTTATACTAGAATTAATTCATTTTTACACTTAACGAGATCTTTACTTTCGTTTTCGTTAAAAAGGTTCTTTCTTATTCGTATTTAATTTTGGAATTGAATATTTATATATTTTCAGAATGAAATTTAGTGACAATTGATTCATCATTTCTATTTTTAATGCTTTTTTTTATTTCTTTAGAACTCTGCCAATGTGCTTGAAATTTTCTAATAAAACTTTCGTTAATAAATCTTCTGTGACTATCAGACCTGAGATATTGTTGGCAAGCTAAAAGCCCGCCTTAGGTGGGCACAAATCTTCTAGTGTAAGAATAAATCGCAATCATAGGAATGCATAATGCATGTACTCGTTTTTCAGGAAATAAGAAGAAACCTGGTAAGAGAAGTATGCACTAACGTAAATTTCATAATATTCTGTATTACATAGAACTTATTGATGAAATATGAGGGTAATAATGGCAGCAAGAATGCAAAGAATGACTGTTCCTTCCATATGAAAATATTTGAGTTTTCATTAGCATACTTCTTTCTAACTATAAGAAAATTTCCCGATAAAAGAAGAGAATTTTCATTCTTTTTTCAATCATGATTCTCGAAACAAGTGAAAAAGTTAACCACTATTGTCTTATGTTATAGCTCAAACATCTGTGCTCAACATGAAACACAGAATATAAATTAGCTAATCTGGATCTTTTAAAGGTTAATGCAGCATTTCAGGAAATATGTTCAAATTATCTAAAAATTTAACAATCCAGACATGCATCAAATCCAACTAGTAAGAAAGAAATAGCCAAGAATCTTCTGTAGTTATAAAGGTGTAGTTAGACTAAGTGATATTTTTTAAATGCATTGCTAATTTTTTTAAATAAGCAAATATTTTATAGTTCTATAGGTTTACTATTTTTTATTGATTAGCGGCGAGAGAGATTGGAATATTTATTAAAAAAAACTTTCTACTTATATTTCTGCAGACTGTCAGCGCCCACTCCATGTTTTTTTTAATATTGTAAGCATATCTTCACTGCTAAATTTATTTTCTGTTTTCCATCACTTGTTTACAAGTGAATGCTTCATAAGAAATCATCATCACCTGCCGAACTAGACCTTCGAATAGGATTTCTTGTGTCAATAAATTCCAATTTTTAGATCAAAACTTTATTTTATTTCAACTTTCTAAATTTTCGTTTTGGATACGCGTCAATATATTAACAAGAAACGTTTTACGTATTTCTTTCAAATCATGTAATAGATATGACAATAATTTGTAATAAAATATGAAAGGGATAAATAAAACAATCAATGCTTATTCACGTCTTCACCAGAATTTTCTTATAGATTCTTTCTTTTCATTATTAATAAAGTTTTATTCCCGATGAAGATGAAGAAAGGACATGTTTGGATACAATTTTGAAAAGAAAAGAACAAACATTTCGCGCTTGAAAGAATAAAACGCTAAATTGAGTTTTCTCTTTCGCGGAATTAATTGATTTGCATCTCACGATGAATCATCTCAGTTTAGGAATCACCATCCTTTGATTCCCTCGACAATAATACAGAAAATCGAGTGAATATTATCCGTAAACTTACTTATCGATCTAAAACAGAAACATTTTATTTGTTCCTCGAGGAAATTATTTCGAATAAACGAAAGATGTTCTTTCAGCTCATTTTTCTCAAAGTCAAACGCAAAAGACCACAGCTTGCATCAAACAAGTTAGGGAAACAAACATATCACTTTAAACGCATATTTTGGATACAGATTTCTAGTAAGATTTTCTTATTGCTTCAGGAACGAAAGATGATGTTCTGAAAGGACTTTCAGATGTTCTTCTACAGAAAAACGAAGAATCTACTTTATATATTTGGAAGCGATCTTCTTTTCGTAAAACACAAACGGAAAATACCAAATAAACTGTGTTTATCGAGAAGCCCAAAGGCAGATCTGAACTTTTGGAAATTGAACTACTAAAAATTGATAGCTTTTTTCAAATAAAAGTCTCTTTGCATCTTTTTCATAAATAATGCTTGGAGATTCAAGTATTTTAATATAAAATTAGCCTTTCTATATATAATCTGGATACTGAAATAAATAAAAATGAATATTAGTGAACTTCAGTGGTTTTTTACTTGATAGAAGAATATACATTGGAGGAATTGCGCATTATAAACTTTTCAAAGAACTTTAAGAGAAATGCCAGGCAATTCGAAAATAAAAGATTCATGCATCAACTCTACCTAGTTTAGATTCTTATGCAGTTCTTTCAAGAAGCATAATAAAAATGGAACAGTGATTTGTAAGCGTTTGCTTCAATGGAAGAAAGGGATGTGAAATATAAACTGAAATACTTTATTATACAAAAGATTGCTTTCTATAATTAATTTTCAAATAAGCCCAAATAAATAACTATTTATTTATTTACCGTTTACTTCTCTTTATTCTCACGCATTTGAGTTGTCAGCCGTAAAATGAACGAATCAATCTTTTGCAAAACAAAACTTTCTCTCCAATTTATATAGAGAAAGAGCATGTTTAGAGAGGATTTTTATAAAGGAAAGAATAAACATTTCGCGCTTCTGTATGTATAAGAATGGAACAGCATTTTAAGTCTAAGATTAATTAAGTTGCTTCTCTCTATGAATCATCTCAATTCTACAATCATCATCTTCTGATTCCATCGATAGAAGAAAACTGGTATTCTGTTATTGAAAATACAAGAGAAAAGAGAAATTCATCCGCAAAACGTAAACAAAAGTATTGCATTTATTTATCGATCTTCAACGAAACCATTCTTATTGTTCCTCCAGAAATTGTTCCGAACTGAAGAAAAAAGATGTTCTCACACTTTATTTTTCTCGAAGTCAAACGCAAAGACCGCAGCTTGCATCAAACAAGTTAGGGAAACAAATATCTTACTCTAAACACATATTTTGATTTAGAGGGCACAGATTTCTGTAAGACTTCCTGATGGCTTTTGGGAGGAAAGATGACTTTTCTTTTAGAAGAACTTTCTGTGGTTCTTTTGCAGGAAAACAAAGAATCTCCTTTAAAGATCTGGAAGTGATCTTCTCTTTTCGGTAGTAGAAGATGCCAAATAAAGTGTGTTTATCGATAAGTCGACAAGCAAATCTGAGCTTTGGGAAATCAAACTTGCTAAAATGGGACAGGTTATTCTCAGAAAAATTGCTTTCGTTTTTCCGTGGACTATGTTTCTGCATAAATGGGTCTTAAAAAATATCACGTTAAGATATAAAATCGCCTTTTTGTGAAGTAATTTAAGTATTTATTCAAATGAAAATTAATTTTTTATAGATTCAGTACTTTTTTAATTTATTCCAATCGAAAAATGTATTAATAGAAAGTATTTTAAATGGACCTTATGAAATAATTATTTGATTTTGTTAAATTAATGTTTAATATACATCTGAACTAGGTCAATAAATTTAATAAAGATAAACGTGTAACTGTTAGAATTAAAATGGGAAGTTTACTTATATTTTACTAAATATGAACTCTTTTGACAAAAAAGCACTTCATCAATGAATTTTTGAATATTTTTAATCTTGACTCTCTTTATTTTTTTAAAATCTTAATTAATTATCTGTTCTACAAATCTTACTAAGTTGAATTGTTGAGCTTTCTGGTACAAGAGGCAAATTTTGCTATTGTGCGCCGCACAAATTTCGTTCTGTAGCACAGGTTTAGAAAGTTAAAAATGCAAGAAACAATTTGAAGAGAATTATTTTAAAATTTAATGGGAAAAATGAATTGCACACGCACTATAAAAAAATTCAAAATATTCAATTTGAAAATTAATTATTCACCATTTCTTGAAACTGTATTTGATACCAAAAATCCAAAACAATTTAAACGCAATAAAATTAAATAAAATAATACGGGATGCTGAAGGTTAGTGAGTGACAAGCACAAAATATAATGTGTGACGGCGCCAATTCAAGTAACAACATAGTCGTATGATAAATATAATTGTATCTAACATGTATCTGCACGTTGTCTTAAGCTGCAAATTCGCTTTCTCTTATTTTCTCCATCAATGGAATCGAAATTAAATTCGCGTAGCGTATTCGATGTATGACGTGAATATCTATAGAATCCATTAGCTGTTGCCACCTTTTCTCTTCATACTATGATGGATCTGATGAGATGGGTTTTCAGTCCATGACGCATCTCCGGAATATCATCAACTACATAATCTTCGTATGCATTCTTGATCGGATACATCTTGGGAATAGATGAAAACAATCTGAATGAAAATTTTCCTCGTTTTATTTTTCTCTCTCACAGAAAGTTTTATTTTTCTCACTCCCAGAAAGTTTTATTTTTCTCACTCACAGAAAGTTTTATTTTTCTCACTCACAGAAAGTTTTATTTTTCTCACTCACAGAAAGTTTTATTTCTCTCACTCACAGAACCTCGTTTTACTCATTCTGAGTAACAGGAAAGTTTTAAAAAGATCTCATCGATAAACAGAAATGGTTTTATGGAACGAATATTTTCCAAGAAATAAGCCGTCGAAACATTTCATTTCTTAAAAGAAAGTTATACGGTTGGATTTTGGATACAATTAATTAATTTTATTTCATTGTGTTGACTGAAGTTTATGGCCGCTGGAACCTCTTAAAACATATTGTGCCAAACTAAAAAAAATGGCAGAAACCATTTTTTCTCGAAGAAAAAGGAAAAAAAATATTGTAATACAGTAGTCACCGCTTGTAATGATCACTGATATAACGATCAGTCGGTTGTACTGAACAAAATAGAGTGGAACGGGTCTTCCGGATCTAAACACATAGAAAATCCGCCGGTTCTAGTGATCAACAAACAATTCGCTTGTAGTGATTGGTTTTGATGGTCGAACAGGATGTTACCATAAAGAAATTATTTCGCCTTGGAGGTTTCATCAGGACCAAACAAGAAGATGATCCTGATGTCATTGAAAGCCAGCCGACCTTTCCGAAGAGGATTAGGAGGCCTGATCAACGTTGAGTCAAATTTGGAGAAAGCTGAAAAAGTACAGAAGTAGCAAAATGCAAAACATGGATGAATCGACGATATGACAACAGCGAACATGAGAACAAGGACGATGAAGTGGGGTCAGAAGAGATACCGCCATTAACCTAAGAAACTCTGCAGACCCCTGGCACTATAAGAAGATCAGTCCCATACCATGCTGAATCTGTCCAATATCGTGTATTATTTTTAAGGCATTTCGGATGCAGTGATCAATTTGGTTTTGTCCTAAACTGATCAGTACACATCCTAAGAAACTTTTCAGGCCCCTAGTGTTATGAGAAGATCAGTCCAATACTGCGCTGAATGAATGCAATACCGTGTATTATTTTTAAGGCATTTCGGATACAGTGATCACTTTGGCTTTGTCCTAAAGTGATCACTACAAAACCTAAGAAACTCTGCAGGCCCCTCGTGCTATAAGAAGATCAGTCCAATACCGTGTATTATTTTTAAGGCATTTAGGATGCAGAGATCACTTTGGCTTTGTCCTAAAGTGATCATTAAACAACCTAAGAAACTCTGCAGGCCCCTCGTGCTATGAGAAGATCAGTACAATACTGCACTGAATCAGTCCAATACCGTGTATTATTTTTAAGGCATTTAGGATGTAGTCATCACTTTGGCTACAAGCGACGCCCACTGTAATAAGAATGTGAAACTTTAAGATGACTTCTTTATCAGCGTAAATTATTATTACAAAAAATGCAAAAGAAGCTCGAATGCAGTTTTCACAATTCATTTCAATGAGATATGCGTATGATTTTAATAACGAACGACATTTCAGTGAAAAGGAGAAAGTTAACCTTATATTTAAAAGCAAAAACCAAATATGCAGAGATGTATGTTTTCTGCGTGTATATCCGGATTTATACAACTTTATTTCAAGAAAAATATTCTGATATGTTTTATAGTTTAATTTACAAATGTAAAATTATGAATTAGTTTATCGTTTCTCAAAAACGAAAATTGGCGCAGTAAGATAAATTTAATTAGTGTATTTTCGGTAATGGCAAATAACAATTTTTAATCTCGAAAATGTGGCATTTTTCAATATTTTAGTCTTATATTTCTTCTCGTTTCCCACTTATTAGGACGATATAAGCATATTACACTTTATAGTGTAATTAATAAATTTAGTAAGTGTATGTCTAGTAACTACAAAGTAATAATTTTTAATCCAAATTATATGGTATTTTGCATTATTTTAGACTTTTATTTCTGCTCCTTCCCAATGATTAGGCTAATATAAGCGCATTAAATTTGTATTTTATAAATATGTTTTTATCTTTTATAATTCGTGCTATAACGCGATATCTGATTTCTTTGTCTGTACTACAAAGCCATTCTATGACATTTCTTTTTTTTTATCTAAAGTAGCAAAAACTTTTGTTTCATTTTTTATATGTTTATTTCTTCCCTCGGGGATGGTTTTAATTGGAGTAAACAATTAGTATTTCTTTTACTCTCTTCGGTTCCCTTTAATTGTTGACTAGAGGAAACAAGCAGTTAGAAAGACGATGTTTCTACAGTTGATAATAATCTCGTTTGTTGACTTTTATCTTATGATTTAGAAGTTAGGCATCCCTTGGAACTTTACCTGGTGAAAGTTAATTGATACTAGCTATCAATCAATACAATTTATCAATCAATTTAACTCGTTAACCTCTTCAGTTCCGAGACCAAGTTTGAATGGTAAATTTCGTTTTTGGGATAATCGGTTCAAAATAATCAAAGCATATATAAGTAAAATGTTAATAAAATATTTAATTATTATTTATTTTTTGAGAAAGATAGTGTTGTTTATAAGGGATGTTTAGACTTATGCAGTATCAAATAACAAACTGAAATTAATTTTATCTATTTAGTATTATTTTAAAATATAGAAGCATTTTGATTAGCGTGGAAGAAATTTTAAAAAGTACTTTTAGTGTCTCCCACTGGAAACGCCATGACTGGGGAGGTTAAATACATACTTTAAATGTGCTAATTTAATATAATTGTGCTAGTTTACGCTATCACTTAAACGTTCCAAATTATGCTGACCTAATTTTACCTACGTGAATATTCAAACACATAAATGTGCCTCACTCTAATTATTAAAATATTTTCAAGCCATCTTTTACATTATTTGATGGGAAGATCTGATGGTATTAGCAACGCTTTTTGTTTAATCAGCATCAACACTAGATAACAACGAGAGACATTACTTTAATAACAATTTAAATAAATAATGATTCTTGCAACAGTATATTACTAGACGGCGTATTTAATCAAATTTACTGTGTGAAAATACATTTTAATTTTATGATTAAAGATTAATGTATGTTTTTCAATTTTGCTTTGCTCTAGCTTTTTATAAGCGCAGATCATTCTGTCAATATTTAAAAGAATTGCTACTTTCGCTAAGGAATCCCAGGGGTTTTGAATAATATAATTTAATCCATTCGTTAAATGAAATAACCCATTGGTATTTAAGTTCTAATTACAAATTTGTATCTCTGTCACGGTATCAGACCGTGGTCCATTGCAATCAATATCATTTGCAATTGTGATGGTTAACATGTATCAATATAATGTTACTTTGAGTACTGCTACCGCCTCAGAAAGTATCTTTTAGTAGTACTGTTACCGCCTCAGAAAGTATCTTTTAGTAGGTTTTTTAATGATCTTTTTAAGAATATGTATTTATATCTTTATAAGAGTATGCATTTGTTGTTTTAAATGTTATTCCTTGAACCCTGTTAGCCTGTTTGTTGTTTAAGTAATTTACCCTCCTTTTTTGTTATGTCGTTATGTCTGTTATAATTTTATTGTTCTCTTTTTCCTAATTATTTGTTGACACTTGTGCTTTCATTTTTACATGTCATCCTATTCTAGAGAACATATTTAACCAGTGAGCGTTGCTTTTGTATTTGTATATACAGTCGACGCTCGTTATAACGACCTTCTGCGTCCCACAGCAAAAGGTCTTTATAACGAGTGGTCGCTATATTGGAAATAATTAAAAAAATATACACATGCTCGCTCAGCAGTTCCGTATAAATAGGCGATTTTAAAAGAGATTCCAACTATATAGTCAAATTATTTTATATCATTGGTATTAAAAATAAAATTTTATCAATTAAAAATATATTTCTAAAACAGATTTTAAAGTAGGAAATAAAGGGTGTTATACACTTACAGAACATTTATTTTCTAAAGAAAAATCAGAAATCGTTGTTTATTTTTTCTGCATATGTGCTTTTTGCAAAACATAATTTTCCTTTTCAGTTAAAGCTGACAAATAATGTTCTGTATTTTCTTGCCTTTCAAAAAACATTTTAAAGTCACTAGCACTTGAAACATTTTTTTACTTTCTCGTATACGAAGTATACAAAGAGAAAGTAATCGTCAAAAAATTCGAACTCGAGATTTTGACGAATCTCCACGTTTTAGACCTCCCTGAGTCCGAAAAACACAATTTTGGAATTATGTCTGTTTGTGAACACGATAACTCGAAAACTATTAGAGCTACGGGGATGAAATTTTGTATGTGGTCTTTACACAAAATTTGTAGGTTTCTATCAAATTTTGGACAAAAGCCGTCAACGGGAAGTCTGTCTGTCTGCATGTTCGAGGTCATGCGAGCGCTATAACTCAAAAACTTGAAAAGCCAGATGGATACAATTTTATACACAGTTTTATCGTCATGAATGTAGGTCCGTATAAAATTTTGGGCCAAATCCGTCAAAGGGTTGACTGTCTGTCGGTTCGTATAATTTACTTTTGAAGAGAATCCGTTATCTCCACACGCATGCGTACTGCAAGTGCGGAGAGGAATTTCATTACGGAGTAGCAAATTACGTCAGTTTGTCCTTGAGCCGGTAAGAGAAGAAGATCGTTACGCATCTCTTTGAATTTCATTTTTTGCCTAGATATTTTTCAATCACTGTAATGAAAAGCCTTCTGATAGTCATTGGATTCTGGGTAACAATAGGTTCGAATTTTTTTAGCCACGCGAGGAAGGGGAAACGGCACCATTTTGGGGAAGTATACGAGAAAGTTTAGGGGAGAACACTCCCGCTGGTTATTCTACGCTATTCTAATTTCAGCGCTCTAGTGAATGTTAATTCCCCCCTGTCGAAGTTGAACTGTAACACTGAAGACTCTACATCTACAATAATCAAGGTCATTTACGTTTAGAAACATGTTCCGTTTGGAAAAATACCGGGATAGCTGAATTCGGACGTTGTATTGGGATTAGACGACACTGGACAGTCGTTATACCGAAGTAAAATAACATAGTACAAAGGGAAACACTGTTGGGGATTTTATCACTGGTCGTTATAATGGAATGGTCTTTATAATGTGCGATCATTATATCGAGCATCGACTGTATTTGTATATTTGGAATCTTTTTTTTTTCTTTTGTTTTTTTTCTTTTGGTTCTTTTTTTCTGTGCTAGTTAACACTTCGTATGCAAGATTTATACTGATAGCTTCAAGTTCTTCCACTCCCCTCCTTGAATGGCGCAGTTTTTCAGAAGAAAAAGAAAACGTTGTGCCTTGCCAGTTCAGCAACAATCTTGCTGTTGCTTTTTCCAGAATTAGAATGCTTTCGAAAACAATCCCACCCATTTAAATATGTTTTCCAATAGTTTTTAAATACTTCTTCTCCTTTTTTTCTCATAGTTGTTTGTTCTTTTTAAAGAACCACCTGATCAACATGCTGATAATTAAACAAAGTGCATAGTCTCGCAGAGAATGTTTCAACAACGGATTTTCTATATCTTCAAACATTTATATTATTCAAATACTCTTGTTTTTGATAAGCATTTGTTTTTAAAGCTTGAAATGTTGCAAGAAGCAACATTTCAGATATTTTTGTAGCAGAAATTGCATTCTGAAACAAAATTTAATACAAGCTCTTTGCTCAGTTACATTCGTCTTTTAAAAACTCGATGAATTCTTATCTCGTCAAAAACAGATTTATTTTCAGACGATAATATGGAATTACGAGTAAATACTCAGTGTTTCCAGATGTTTATATAAGTAGTAAAAATAGTTGATAAAAGTTTGCAAACGTTTTCTACTATATATTCATTTAAAATGAAGTATTCCCGGTACTTTTTGATCACAGTAATAAAAGTTAACGTAAAATATTTCATTGAAATTTATAATTAATCTTAAGATGAAATTAACTGACATATACAATATACATTTCAGTAATGTTTTAATAAACGGTAAGCATAATTAAAGGTGAAAACCGTTGGCTTGTTTCCATATAATTGAGAAGAAACCAAAATAACATTTAAATTTTATCCTAAAAATGTTTCTCTGTTAAATATAATTTGCTGCATGCACGGTAATAATATTCAAACTTTACGGGTACGATCCGCAGTTCATTTAAACTGCTCTCTCTTTGCATTTACTTTTGATTAAACACGTACTTAATGATCATTAATTAAGAAAAGATTATTAAAAACAGATTAAAGATAGTGGCTAATTTATTATCAAACATTATTAATTAACAGAAAAGATATTTCGAATTCGAAAAGAAAATAATTCATGCTTTTTCTAGTTTTAAAAATGCATCAAATTAATTGAAATTACGAGCTGTGAAAATGGCGCCATTTATTTTCTGTAGTATATTAGAAGGATTTTTTTAGAGTTTTAACAGTGCACAAAGAAAATTGAAAACGAAAGAATTATTTAGAAACTTCAATCATCAAAACTATTCGCGTCTTTTTATACTTTGAATTAATTTTGTAATTAATAACGCATTGTAAATGTGTTTATGTATTAATTAACATTTAAATTCTTGATCAATTTTGCTTGTATTAAGTTCACTAGGTGTTATATGTAATTTTTAAAACATATCTTATATATCGAGTATATTCTGTTATATAAAATTGAGGAGAATGTTCTAAACTTTGTGCTTTTATAAAATGCATTGTAAGACTTTTATATAATTCATTGTTAAGTTTAATGATAACGGAAAATTCTTGTGAGCGAGTAAGAACTAGCTGTATACATGGTACCATTCTAATCGTTGCAGAATAGCTAATTTCTAAAAAGTAAGAGATGGGCACTTAGATACTTTCTAATGGGAAAGTGCCCTAAATGTTGTAAAGAATTATATTTCATGTTGTTTGAGAGTCAATAAATGTTCTACTGAAAAAATTAAGAAGTCTAATTTTTTATACAGTCAAACCTGTCCTATTAGTCAGATTTAGTAAAATAATTTTGACACACTAAAAGATTAAAATTTTAAAGGGAAAAAAATTCCACGTTTTTGGGACTGAAACTGACAGAGTTATGAAGCTTTGAATATCACTGCTTATGACGATTTTTGACAACTTCAAGCGGTGCGTTAAAGAAGATCAGTCAATCAGCGGAAGACAATAAAATCCAAAGCTTCGTAATTAAGTCAATTTTAGTCGCAGAAGAGTGAAATATTTTGCCAAGAATATTTTACTGAATATGATTCATAGAACCGGAGGACTGTATAAAAATGTACACTTATTAATTTTTAGCAGCACATTTATGTATTCAAAGAACAAAAAAATATAATTCTTTATGACATATTAAAACATTTTTCGAACTAGAAGTATATGCCTATCTCTAACGATTTAGAAATTATATATTGGGCCACGATTATAGTGGAGATCTTTTATATAAAATGTAAAACAAAGATATAAATATATTTTTATAGTATAATTCATCAAGTCAGTATGACCTACTTATAAGTCACCAGCAAAGAGGCAGACTCATAATCATATTCA
>BGPR01046947.1:0-11912 GCA_013235015.1 Araneus ventricosus
TATGATCAAAAACGATGTAACCTAAGTTTTCGTTCTTTTTGAACCAACGTTTGATGTTTTTAAAGTCTTTTAATTTATTTATTTAATTTATTTTTGATTTGATTTGTTCCACTTCCTATTTATGAGGACTAGTATTGATTATAACTACATTCTGGATTATTCCTCCAGTTCAAAATGATAGCCCGATTGATTTAAACAGTCCAATGTAAGCAGCGTTTAGACAAAAACAAAATACATTAAGCTTATCTTTAACCCTCTCACACCAAGCGAGGCGGTCCCGAGCGGTCTAAAAATTTCCCCTTAACAACGACGAAGGCCGGTCGGAGGCGGTTGGCTTCTTTTGAGGGGAGGGGAGGTTCTGAGATCGCTTAGGAGATAAGCGTGGAAGGGGGTGCAATTATCCTTGCCAACCACAGCCCATTTCCCTGTGCCTTAAGGGAAGGTTATAGCATGGAGTGAGGTAATGGGACAAATGACCACCCAGGTTGGGAGAGTCCAATTCATGTCGCTTCCTCTCAAAATGTCCCGGTCTTTAAGGGGCTAGAAGAGAAAAGTCGACTCGGGATTAAAGAGTTAAATTATCTTAATAAAATTAGTATATTAAATCGCAGCCAAACAGCTGTCCTATCTTTGGATATAATAAGAAATTTTCTATTTTAAAATTGAGAAGAGACCATTAATATTCTGTTAAAACTATTAATTGATGATATGTAAAGTTAAACACTTTCTGTTTGACTGTAACCACAAAGCGCTTTCTCTTAAAATTATTCCATACACTACGTTTACATTGTTACACTACGTTTACATATTTCACTACCTAAATATTTAATAAAATTGAAGTTATGATACCGGTCCAATCTAGGCGTCGGCCCAAATTTAGTATTTCTCATCTAATACTTATGCAAATGATATCTAAAATATTTCAAACCCCCCCAAAAATGTCTAAATCAACAGTTACTTAATGGTGATAAAAACAACTGCTGAGAATTGTAATTTAAAATAATCCAAAATTAATGTTACCATATTGAAATAGCTGTAAACGTTTATACTTTACAGTAGTTAGTAACCCCTGCTATAATTAAGGAAACTGTCTTTTAGAAAGAAATACTAAATGCCTTATTAATAAAATATATGAAAATGAAAAAAAAATCATCTTGAAAGATCAATTATAATTTAAAATAATCTTAATTAAAAGTTAACATTTATAAATATTATCGTTTAAAATTATTCTCTCTTCTTCCTACTAGTAAGAAAACTTCTCTTTGCAGACTGAATGGAGATAAAACAGGTTATTAGATTGACTAGAAATTTTGAGTTTTCTCACATTTTTCCTTGCTTGCGTCTTGGAATGCTACAATATTTGGCATACCTTTTGATCTTTAAGCGAAGAAAAACATATGGAGTATTGAACAAAGAAAATGTAAATGAATAATATGAAGAATCATTGACCGAGCACGAGGCGACGATCCATAACTGTGTGAAAAAGGAGTCGGGAATATTTTTACCACCCATGTATAACTGAACAGCTTTTGAGAAAATTATTCACATACCTATGTGACACCTTTCGGATTTCAGCATTTCTAGACAGTTATGCTAAGTAGAGCAGATAAATCATATATAAGATTAGAAAACTTTCAGAAGACCATCAAAACATCGGTTGCTTCCAACTCCTACAGCACCATGGAGCAAAGGAATATCTGCTACGTGTTGATGGTTCTTGTTCTTATCTTTGAATATGTTTGCGCCCGAGAACTTAATGGAACTGCTTCGAATACAACTACTGAATCTTCTTCCCGAATGCCTCGTAAGAATCATGTATATTATAGTCCTCCAGATGATTACAGCCCTATAGCAGAACATCAACCTACTCCAGAGGCTTCACTCAAAAGTGAAAAGTCTTCTGCTTTCCAACTTGAAAGCCATACTGTACCTGAAAAAACAAAACCACTCTTTTCACCTGCATTCAATTATAGGAAGTATATTGGATTTCCCAGCCGAAAACCTCACTATATCTCACCAGATAGAAGAATGTCCAAAAGTGGATCGCACCTCAACTGGAACATTTGGAATGGAGATTCATCAGATTCATCTGAATTTCAGCCACCAGCATCTGACATGAGTGATGTTCCACTAGCAAAATTTGAAAATTATCACTACCCAAGAGGTTCTTGGAAAGACACTCCTTGGAATAATGCGAGGATGGCAGCTATGATGATGATGATGAACGAGCTGCAAGAACCGAAGCTTAAAGATCGTGAAGAGTCCAAACCTAGTGGCTTCATCTCAAAATTAACAAAAGATCCATCTACGTTTTTATTAGTTGCCGCCATTCCTGTCAGCATTCTTTTGTCAGCAGTTTTACCAGCGTTGATGGATAACTTGAATAACTACCCAACAGTCCATACCATAGCTACAAGCAGCAAAGGCCGTATGTTGCTTGATAGTTTCTTCACTCCTGTCATTGATGGTGTCAGCACATTCGGCTACAGAGCCCTGGAGGATCCTGGTTGCACGCAAAAAATATTCTGCCAAGTCACAAAAGGCTCTTTTGAGAACAATACCAACCCTAGTATTCTTCAAAGAGCACTTTACAAGGCTTCTCGCTTCGTAGATGAAAATTATTTAGACAGTTATGGAGTTAAGGCTTTAGTTAATTCCTTGTCTGATGGCAACTGCGAAAATGTTCCTTGCACGAACTTTAATCTAACTGATTATGTATTGAAATTATTCTCCAAAGAAAAGCAGAACTGAGAACTTTTTACATATCTCCTTAAGTGAAACAATTCGTATTTAATTGCATTGAGCTTGTTCATATTTTTGTGCTGCTTTGAAGAGCTGATTTTATCCTAGTGTTTAAATAAAAATATTTTTCGATGAAAAATGATTGTTCAAACTGTCCTTTAAAGAACAAACAAAATCAAATCTTATGTTGATATGGTTTTTATGGTCATCACAAGTAAATGGTAAGTATATTTTGCCTTATCCTGAAAAGTAAGAGAGTGACTGTATCAGTAGATATTTTATGTTCCCTTAGGGATTTGTTCATATGCGATTTCTCAACAATATAATTTTTATCTCCCTTTTAAGGGCTAACTAATCTCTCTAATCAACTTACAAGGGTAACACCAGGTACAGGGGGTCACCGATTGTTTTCAAATTTTGTATATTTGTAGTAGTGCCTTAGGACAATGCAACATGCGAGCCACAAATTCTACAACTCAGTAATTTTCGAGAAAATCGATCGAAAACATTAGCGGATAGAATATCAACTAGTTCGCTGCAAAATTAGACCGAGATGGTGGTTGTCGGGTGGTTAGCATCAGAGCTTCGGAATTGCTTTGATCGAGTTCCACAGTGAACTTTTTAATAACTTATTATTTAAATATTTTATAACGAATAATTACGTTTACATGCATGGATATTTATTGAACTTTCAACAGCGTTTAGTAATTCTGTTAATATTTTGCATACAAAAATTTATTTTTTAGTAAAATTTTATTCATCACATTATGAGCTGCCATCTGATTAGTACAGCTGAACGAATTGGCTGATGTTAATTACGATTCATATAATGTGATGAATAAAGTTATAATAAAGAATAAGTTTTTATTTTACGAAAAAATAAAATTACTAAACGCTGTTGAAAGTTCAATACATATCCATGCATATAAACGATATTATTCGTTATAAAATATTTAAATGATATTATAAAAACGTTCAGTGTGGGACTCGATCTGGTGATCCAGCAATTACCATGCTCTGAAGCTAACCACTAGAGCGCCGTCAATTCACACTAATGTGCAGCAAACTGGTTGATATTCGAACCGCTAAAGTTTTCGATCGATTTTCTCAAGAATTACTGTGTTGTAGAACTTGTGGCTTCCATGTTGTATTATCCTAAGGCATTACAACAGATGTGATACGAAATTTGACAAAAATCGGTGACACATGTATCTGGTGTTGCCCGTGTTAGATACAGAATAGCTCAATTTCTCTATTGGCTTATTGTGAGTTCGAAATAAGCCATCTTCTCCTATTGTATGTTGACATGTGTGGTGAAGAAATTTATTGCTAATTTTATTTTCCGATTTCACCAGTGATAGTTTCCAATTCATTTTTTATGTATTGAAATTAATTTTAGTAATCATGGTATTATAAATTTATTGCTAAACTTAATTTCCAATTACAGAAAATCGTTTTTGCTTTGAAGTATATTTAATGCATCAGTAGTTGTATTTAATACCAATGTAATTTCATAGATTCTGTTACTTTGATTTATTCTCTATCTATACCTTCTCAGCATTCGAATCTTCTGAAGTTCCTTCAGATTCTTGTTTTTATTCCATTCATCCGAAATACATTTCTCTTCTTTTTGGTAGTTGTGAGATCGGCCGTAAATAAATCGGAAGACACCGGAAATACAAGCATTTACTTGATTACATTCTTTCACAGATTGTATTGCTTGTCCGGAAGTCACTGGAAATTCAAATATTTGTGTCGCTATTTTAAGTAAACTTAAATAATGGATTTGTCACGGAATTTGTCGAAATCCTTTCCTTTATTAAACTAAATGTCTTTATAACTACAGTAAAACCTGCACTAAACGGTATGTAAAGGAATTAGAAAAATATTCCGTTTTAGACTGGTTTGCATCTCATACAGTGCTCATTATTATATGAAGATTTCAAATGTATCTAATCATTATTTAAATTAAATCGATTGTAATAAAAAAGATATTCTAATATTAACAAAATACCATAAAATATAAATAATACCATAATTAAGTTTTAATGAGTGTCACATTTTAAAATTAAGATTAAGTTAAATTTTAAAATTACTCAATAACAATAAAAAATATAAAAGTTAGATGTTTGTATGTATTATTTCAGTTTAATAATATTGCTTTTGGACACTAAATAAAAATAAATATCATATTCATTATTTTCTCTGAACAAATGATTATCCTTACTCAAATGCTACAAATTTAAGGAAAATACGCTTATTTGCTTAGTCTACATTTTAAAATAATACAGCATTGTTTTCTCTATATATATATCTTTTATGAATAATTCTTCATATTATCTCCGTTAATATTCTCACATTCTTCAAAAGTTCAAGTATTTCAGCATCTCGCTGACTTATGGCAAACTTCAAGTTCAAGTACTGTGTCTAATAAAAGATCCATATGATTTAATGGAGAGTTGTTCTTTATCGGAAATGATTTTATTTGTATAACATTCATCATCCTCACTGCTATCTTTGTTCCTATACCTTTGAATTATATCATTCACATTATCAATGGGAACCTCTGTTAAAATATCATCATCGATTGATATGAATTATTTCGCACTCATATCGGAAACTTTACCTTCGTTTAACAAAATTTGCAGATCACTTCATGTATATCTTCGGATAATGAATAATTTTCGATGCAAACACTTTCAGGTAAATTCGCCTCAACAAAACTTTTTTTTACCGAAAGAAATAAAAAAAACTTTTGGAAAACTCTCGATTTTTGTCCATTAGAACAGGATTTTTGACAATGAAATATTATGAATTGTTCTTTCAAATTCTGTCGGTTTCCGAGTTAGACAGGTTCCGTTTTATGGAGTGAATGTAATATGATCTTTTAGACGGGACCAAATATTTTTTCCGCTTAAGACAGGATTCCGTTTTTTACAGTGTCCGTTTTAAACAGGTTTTACTGTAATTACTTTTGAAAGATGAGTATAGCACACTTGTCCCAGAAATGAGTCCCAAAATAGCATATTCAAATTTCATATCTCTACCGTTCTTGCGACAGACAGGCAGACACATGTATTTTATTTTCTATATCATAGAAAAAGAAAGCGATATATTACCATAGGTAGTTTAGAGATACCAATGATTTTCTCTTCTAATATTCTGAAAAGCAGGATTCTGATTTCACTTATCTGAAATCTAAGGGATAAAGGGCATTTTCTCAAAATATAAAAAAATATATCACTAGAAAACTTTAAATCATTTAAATTGTTTTATAACATAGTTTCTCAACTGATATCTACTAAATACCTACATCAAAGAAGCAAACGTTTTACTTCTTTTAATATGAAAACGAATAATTTTCCTTTATAAATTTTAATAGTTTTATGCATATATTTGTACTTTACAATATCTCAAGAAGGCATAATTTAGTTATTTGTTTAACATCATAAGCTGCATTTCTCTAAGGTGAAGAGATTTTTACTTCAGGTAAGCATCTGGAAGTCTATCGAAGTTTTTTTTTATCTTTTAGTACCTTCTTGTAGGTAAATTAACTTTTAAATAAAACGTATAATTAAAATATTAAGCGAAACTTTTAGATGAAACATATAATTAAATTATTAAACGAAACTTTTAGGTTAGGTTATATTAACGTCCCGTTTTGAAGCAACACGAGGGCTATTTAGGGACGGACCGCGTAATTTTGAACCGCGGTCAGATGACGAGGACGACACCTGAGCTGGCACCCCCTTCTCCAAACTTCCGCGCCACACCAACGGGCGTACGTTTGGCCACTACGTATGATTTAGCGTGCAACGGGCCTCATACACGGCGGATCTTCAGTGGAATCGGGTTTCGAACCTGCGACTCTCCGGACCTTAGGTCGAGACCTTGCCACTAGGCCACCGCTGCCCAAACGAAATTTTTAGATAAAACATATAATGAAAGTGTGAAACAAAATTTTTAGATAAAAAATCTGATGAAAGTGTTAAACAAAACTTAAATTTGCCAAATGCATGCTTGCAAATAGATGGGAGATTAATAGAAGTTTAGAAAATATGCAAATAAAGAGTTGCCATTCAAAGACAACAAAATCCCGAAAGATTTCTTTTGTTTTCTTCTAGTACAAAATATAAATATATTTTTAATAAAAATATTTTAGATTTCCCATTGAAAAATCTAATATAATTTCTGTTATGTTTAAATTGATGAAATCATTGTCTACGTGAATTCACTCCAAAAGCAATGTGAAGAAATCCAATTAAACTTATTCAATCCAATGAAAATTTAATCACTACATATTATAACAACAATATGTCTTAATAATAGTTTAGAAAATTATGCAACAAGTCCACATTTATGAAATTCTAGAATATCATCTTTACTCTTGTTAAAACATTCTATGACAGATATTTTCCCTTTCCGTTTAACATCATTCTATCTGCCAAGTATGGTTTCCTACTTTATGTTAAAGTTGCTGCTGTAAAACTTTGTTGGTTTGGCGTGGCAGTTTCAAATGGAGGAGGTGGATCAGGTTTTGGCCTCATTATTTGACTCTGATTCAAAATTCCGATATTTGTTCACAAGTAGATTTTATATAGTTTCAAAATGGCATTACGTAGAAACGCTACATAACGATCTACGCTAAGTAATAAATCAAATTACATCAATACCATTTATCCTTTATAAATTAATTATACTTTATTTATAAAATTATTTTATTACTATATTTTGACTGAAGATGGTAAAAATTTGATACGGGAAATTTTAATGACATGTAATTAAGTTTTAATGAAATAATTATAATTAAACTGATAAATAATTTAACTGTTTTTCTTATATTTCCTACGCACATTTATATAAACTTTTAAAATTGCAAAAAAATTTTGAAAAATTTAAAACATGTTTGCATTGAATGTTAATTTTACTTATTTTATTGCATTGAATCCATACGTAAGAATTATCCCATAGTTATGAAACAGTAATTTATGCTTACAAAAATAAAGTGTGTTTTTTAAATGTACACTGTTTTGGAATTGCATGAGTATTCTTTTTACCGTTAATCAATTAATTATAGCTAATATAATTATTTAATAAAGTCATTTATTTTCTGCATTTTGACTTGAAGATGGAAGAGTTCTAGTAAGGAAATATAATTAATTATTTTGATTAATTAATTTTAGTAAAAATTTAAACTGATTATCTATTTTTACTTGATTTCTTACATACATTTGAATATATTTAAAACTCTCATTGAAACCTATCACCTATTTTATAAAATTGAACCTATACACACGAATTATTTCGCGTGTATTAATAGTAATTTATACTTAAACAAATTATGCTGACAACTCTATACATCACTATTATTTTTACCTTTAATCAATTAATTATACCTGATTAGTAAAATTATCTACTAAATGAACAATTTTTTTAAAAAATATTGCAAATTTTTCAAGTAAGGCAATTTTAACTACACAATTAATGTATTTTAATTATATAATTACAATTAAATGACAATTCTGAAACTATTTTTCTGCATTTCTTGCACACATTTATATATACCTAATTTCAATTTGTTGAAACAATAATGCAGTTAGGTTTAAACTGACTAACAAACACGCATACTTTTATTAGAAGTACTGCACTAGTCCTTAGGCCAGATATACTACATTAAACAAGACACTGTCCCAAACCATTAGCTTCAGACACGTGATATTCACCATGGCATGAGGCCTACAACCACCTGCTCTTGCACCCCCTGTTACACGTTAATTGTACCTTCGGACAATGAGAATGAGGGTTCCCGATAATGAAGTGACCTCGGCGCAGGGTAAGGGGCATCTGTTGCAAGGAATGTCTAATGAGGACACAGTGGGTCAGTTTCGCTTGACCGAAGTGGACAGTCTACAGTGTGTAATATAGTGGCGTAATCAGAGTTTCTAAGGAAGTTTCGGCTTCATAGACTCGTAATCATATTCATAAATTTGGGGGAGAGCCGGAAAGAGATCTAATTTGAGGAACCTATCAGCCCCAGAGGTAATGAAGATGTGAGAAACTATGGATGTGTTGTGTTATGAGTGGGGATATATAAGGCGATGGGGGTAGTTGTTGATTAGAGGGGAGAGATGCTGATTAGAGATTGAGAACGTGTTGATAAGGTTGCAATGTACGCATCTATCATGAGAAATCTAAATTTATGTGACCTATTAATGTTTGCAATAGATAATTGATTTCTACATGGTTTAAAATAATGCCACGAAGACGCAAATTCCAGAATAAAGTAACTTTATTTGATCGAAGCAACTTGCATAAGAGAACTTGCCCACAAATTGTGGGACTCGGCAGTTATACACTTAAAGGATTCATCCAGCTAGAATATTTAAGGAGGTTCTAGGATTGCCAGAACGTAAATAAACAATGAATAACATTTTGAACTAAAATGTCGTCCTTTGGATTGAAGTACCATACCCGAGATTTGAACCAGCGAACAACAGATTTACAGCCCAATGCTCCAGCCAACTGAGTCACGGTGATCGCGGGATACGATTCTTTGTGCAGCAATATATTAAACTCTTGGCTCTGTCTTATTATATTTTCGCAAACAAAATCAGCTATAACATAGAACTATAGTCTGGCTACGGATTCCGAGAATACCACTCTTGGACGATTTTTCACCGGAAAGGGGTGTCAGGCAAAGAGTCGTATGAGCGCATTCTGGAGTTCTTTGTTAGTTCACGCTCAGTAAAATGTGAACATCACCCTTCCATTCTTCACTTTCCCCCTATTTTGATGAAAATTACTCCGCCCAGCGCATGCGCAAAAGCGCGGAAGGTTTCCGAATCCGTTGCTATACAATATTCTATATGATGAATAATATTCAGACACTATACACTGTGCATTCACTTTTGAATCGGAATAATTTTTGCCGCTTTTACAATAAATTTTCAATAATTTAATAAAAAATTAATAAAATTATTTACTTATTACACTTTTGACTTGAAGAAGAATTTTTTCAGTAAAGAAGTTATAAACAAGCAATTCAAGAGATTAATCAAATAATTTTAATAAAAATTTAAGTCCAAGGAAAATTTGCAGCAAATTTTCCTTGCATTCTTCACATTTTAGATAACAACAGTTTAAAATAACAAAAAATGGGGATAGTATTAACTGTTATATTTTAATTTATTCTGTAATTGGAGAGGCGACTGAAAGATGGGGGTTCTGCGAGAAATCTAATGTTTCTAGGTATTTAATTTTAAATTCTTTTACATAGTGTTATTGAATATTATTTTCCAGCTGGATGCCCATGCGAATATATTATTATTTGCTTCCATTAATTTGCTTTTAATGTATAAGGAGCTTTTGGACTGCATGGTCATTTGAAATTTAATACAGTTTTTCATTAAATTATAATTTATTTAATAGATTTTGAAGATAGAATTTCAGTTTTTCATTAAATTAATATCCCTCTTAAATATTAAATTAAAGTATTTTGTTTGTTTTTTTATCAAACTTTCTTTGAAGTAAAAAAGTATTATTTTTCTTATTCTACTTTGAATGAGCTTTTGACTGAAATTTAACTTTTGAAAATGTTTAATGCTAATTAAATAAAGTAATAAATGTAAATATCCAAAAAATCAGACAAATTTTAAGTGTTTCTTAACTTCATCTGTAAATATTTATTCTATAATACATTCACATTTATGGAAATAAAGTAAAAAGAATATATCCTCCAGCATAACATTTTTAATCACATTTGATTATCAGAGCCTAAAACAATTTAGAATTACAAAAGAAAAATGGATTTAAGAGTTGCGAAATATATTTCACCCGAATCTACCTGATTAAAAAAAACTAGAATTATAAATAGTGTTTTTCCTTTTCTCAATTACAGGTTCGTAATATTTGCATTTGAATATTTATAATAACAGAACTTTGAAGGTATAATTAGAATTATTATACACCAGAAGAAGAATATTTGACATTTTCATATGGTCGTTCAAAGTTCATCTCATGTTGTTCAGCTACGTTAATGATATAGTATTTGTATTCGAATACTTTCTAATAACAGAACTTTGCCAGAATGTTTAGAATTTTAGTACAAAAAGAACAAAAATGATGTTATTTTTTTAGGGTCTTTCAAAGTCCATCTCATGTTGTTCAGCTACATTAATGATATAGTATTTGTATTCGAATACTTTCTAATAACAGAACTTTGCCGGAATGTTTAGAATTTTAAGACAAAAACAACAAAAATGATGTTATTTTTGTAGGGTCTTTCAAAGTCCATCTCATGTTGTTCAGCTACGTTAATGATATAGTACTTGTATTCGAATACTTTCTAATAACAGAACTTTGCCGGAATGATTAGAATTTTAAGACAAAAACATCAAAAATGATGTTATTTTTGTAGGGTCTTTCAAAGTCCATCTCATGTTGTTCAGCTACGTTAATGATATAGTACTTGTATTCGAATACTTTCTAATAACAGAACTTTGTCAGAATGTTTAGAATTTTAATACAACAACAACAACAACAAAATGACGTTAGTTTGTGGTGTCTTTCAAACTTCATCTCATGTTCTTTGGTTACGTTAAAGATATAGTATTTGTATTCAAGTGCTTTCTAATAACATAACTTCGCCGGAGTTTAGAATTTTAATAAAGCAACAACAAAACAAAAATGACTTTATTTTTGTGAGGCCTTTCAAAGTCCATCTCATGCTGTTTAGCTACCTTCATGATATAATATTTGTATTCGAATACTTTCTAATAACAGAACTTTGCCTCAATAGTTAGAATTGTAATACACCAACAACAAAAAAATGACGTTTTCTTGTGGGGTCTTTCGAAGTCCATCTCATGCTCTTTAGCTATATTAATGACGTAGTATTTGCTTTCGAATACTTCATAATAGCAGAACTTTGCCGGAATATTCTGATTTTTTCTTACTGCAAAACGAGAAAATTTGATATTCAAGTCCATCTGAGGCTGTTTAGCTACATCATTGACCGAAAGAAATTTAAGCATACTGACAATATTAACTAAAAGTAGCAAACTGCCTTAGATACCTAACTTTTGTTAAATGAGCTCTCAATGTTTTTAAAATCATTAGAAAATAAAATTAAAGTTTAGCGTATCCATTAAGACTTATCAAAAAAGTTAAAA
>BGPR01046948.1:0-11912 GCA_013235015.1 Araneus ventricosus
CATTTCTACATTCCAAATCTTCATTAATTTACAGTTTCTTCAAATACAGTTTGGTCAGGTATTCATTTTCCTTTTGGATTTTACCACAATAATGTATCAAACTAGACTAAAAGATCGGAAGAAAAGGTTTCTTTTACAAACATCGAAATGACCACTGGTATCTTCTTTTCTGTGAGACTGCTATTTTCCATAATAGTCCATCCTAGATAGGATTCCCAAGGCTACTAACTACTAGATAGAACCTTCTCTTTCCAGTAAAAAAAGCCCACAGCAACATCTGCTCCAATAAGAAACATCAATTCTGTCTTAAATTGTCTTCTATATCAAACATTTGTATTCATAGATTTAATCTTACCAACTACGGGCCAAGGCATGAAACAGAGGGAATGTCATTGCAAATAATATTCTGATCAATCATATCAAAATTACATAATGAAAATCATCTAAGCTTCCTAGTCTAATTTTATACATTTCATGGTAGTTTTCCTACGATCCCTTTCCTCCAAAGAGTGCGATAAAAAAGTTACATGTAAAGGCAAACCAGTGCCAGATGCGGCTTCTTTTCATACGACTTTGAGATCCTGAATCATACATTGCTCTTACGGTTAAACTTACAGTTCTTGGCCTTTTATCTTAACTTTCAAAAGTCTGCAACAAAACTTGTGGAGGTCTGAAAATATCGCCACATTCACTGATTTTATTCTGTTTCCTTTAATTTCTTTTCATTTGTATTCTGCTATATGTTTGATCGGTGCACATTATTGCATAAATGACTTATTATAGATAAGAGATTGCTAAAACATCGGCATTTTCCTACTCCTATGTCCAGCTTTAAAAAATAGCTGCTAACCTTATCTTTAAATTTTATTTTCTTACTGTAAGGCATTTTAAATAAAAGCAATTTGTCGATCATGTTTTCCACTGCAGAAAACGCAATCCTCTGCAGAAAGTAATATAGCGCCCAACAAACTAGCTGCAGGTTACATTTTATCTTTTATTTAAACATTTCCATTTATATGAAGAGTCATCCTTCCAAAACCAGGGTTGTGTCATAGCTAAGTTTCCTTCAGATCTCCACTCTGTTTTCAAATTTTAATAAACTATCAAGCTCTCTTTTGAATCGCTGCTGAGATCAAATTTGAGCTCTGCCGCTGCTCTAAGAAAATCCTCGGGCATAATGATTCAAACTAATGGATAAAGCAAAGCTGCACTTTACTACTAAGTAGTAAATAATCCGCGGTTTCCTAAGTGCACGAATCCATGTCTTAAATTGCCAGTATAATGTACATAAATTATTCTGAACAAAAATTTGAACTGGCATTCTTTAGAACTAATTTTAATAATTCCTCTGACATAAACTCTACTTGTAAACTGTCATTACACCAAATCGAGTTTCTTTTAAAACAATCAATTGCTTTGATCTATCGCCAGCTGGCGGGAAAGCTTAACTCATCCTTCTAGCCTCGAGGTTTCCTTCAACAGTAGATTGTAAACAAATATTGAAATTTATCTAAATCTTCAATACTTTGTGGATCATCATGAATTTTTCGGCTCCAAAAAATAAAGCCGCCTTTAACATCACCGTCAGAACTTTCTAAATTCCAAATTTCGGTAATTAAACTTTCTCTTTTCAGTCACAACATTTCTAGTAGAATTAATTAGCAGATATCATGAGTTGAATTCAAAAGAAAATGAGATTTTGTTGACAAGTGATAATCCTCTTGCTTTTTTTGTTTCAACTGCATAGCTTTATCACGAAAATCTTCAACAACTTAAATCTACAAAATCCTGCCTAGGAGAAGTTCAAGGATTTGCATGAGTTATTTCCCAACGATCACTTTTCACTCTCAAAACATTCAGTTCGGTTTCCCTTAGTCTGGAAATATCAACACCTTCCTGCTGCTATCAGTTCTTCGATATTATACGCTTCGTAAAAGGGCTCTGTCAGCCTGTGACTTTAAGAGCCTAGATTAGCCAGCACTAACTATCAAAAATTAGTCCCGCCTGAGTGGTACCAAAAAAATGTCTCCAGTTATTCGTTATAAAAAGAAATAACTTATTACGTTTTAGCAGCGTATCAAAGGACTGCAATTGTGCTTTCAAAAAATAGCTTCTTAAAAATGTATTTTAAAACACCCTGGATTCATAAAACGAAAATAACTAGTCTCTTCCATGTAAGACATTTATCTGTAGAAAATATGAAGAAAACTGCAAATAAAACTCTGTCCAAATAGTTATAGAGGTTACAGTTAAATAGCATGGTAATTTTGAGACCTAGATTATATGAATTTAATACAAAAAGCCCAGATATGACAATACGTTGTCAAGCAAAACAACGGAAGCGTTATTCGAATAAGATAACTTGAGAAATAAAATAATGGCAATTTTATTTTTGATTTCGAATTATAAAGATATTCATATTATGTGAAGGGAACAAGAAACATGTGAAAATTGAAATAATTTTCAGCGAATCTGAATTAAACTGTCGAATTAGCCAAACTCTCCAGCCTTATAATTCTTCACTTATACTAGTTAAATTCCTTGATCATTTATATTTCAAAACAAATTCATAGTTCTTAAATTTTTTTTTCATTGAAAAGGCCTGGTGATAATCTTTTAATTTTAATATAATATGTCAGAACATATAAAGTCAGTTTCTTTTCTTTCCTCTGTGCATTCAAATTGAACTATTTATAAACGTTAGTCCTGATGCAGGATTCTCGCCATCTATCGGCGAAAATATATTATATGTTAGCTGTAATGAAGCAGCATATAAATCATAGCCAATATTCCACTCTTTTTTTCCCTTCTTTTTTTTCTGTCTTAGCTTTGAATAAAATACTGTGAGTCATTTATTTGTAAATTAAATGACACTGAAACTCTTATAGTTTTAATCAAAGCGGTTTCTAAAATAAAAACGGAAACAACTGTGCTATAAAACTGAAGGATTTTAAAAGATATCAGTCCTCTCCTTCATTTGAAATATAAACGGTTCTTGCAACGGTCAAAAGAATGTTTTCATTTGAAAAGATAGATAGCTTCTTTCGCATATGCTATCCAAGGAACGCTTCCGATACCTGAGGGCATAAGCATTTTAGGCATGTACAAAGTTGATTCATTTAAAAGAGAAAAAATAATATAAGAAAATTGCCGAAAAAAATAAACGTAAAAGACCCTTCCTGAAATTTATTCTTAAATTGAAAGTCCTTGTGCAGGCCACATCAAGAAAAAATGATTCATTGTAAATACATTTGGCTACTCTGAGATCCTTTAATCCTTAAAGTTGGTTTGAAGTTTACTCAAAAAACAAGATATTTTATTCGTATATATCTGCATAAGTATCTATACATATCTTAGGTCTTTATCCTTTTCCATTTGAGACTTTATATTTATTGGCGAAGAACAGTTTGTACAAGGATGACATCAATGTATAATAGTTCTAGTATTCGACAGGGAGAAAAGAAGATATATGCTATTAAAATGTTAGGATCTTCGTGACTAGGATTCAGGAGCATGTGTGTATGTCTTTTTTTTATGTCCTCGGAATATTTTTTTTTTTCCGAACTAATTTTATTCTTGCAGTTCTGACATTAATTCCTAGTATCGTTCGAACAATGGTTCCAGCCGGTGATTGCCAGTGGTGTGCTGGTCTGTTCAAAATTTTGTAGAAAATTAAATAATTAGGAGGAATTTGAAAATGAAAAAAAAATCAAGTAATATGCCATGAAATGTTAAATGCCAAACCACTATTTCCTTTGGAAGAGTAATGGAAGGTAGTATATATTTTACAGTTTAATGAGATATAGCTAAAGCTTCTATGTGAATCCGATTCAAACTGGGGGGGTTGGGGGGGTGCTGAGGCTTGAAAAAAATCTTTATATCGTAGTGATGTAAGGTCAACTATGTAAAACCCAAAAATACTTTTAATTTTTTTGACTTTTCCTCTCTGACAATAAGAATTGGTAAAGCACTACAATACTTTACGATAATTTGACAAAAAAAAAAAAAAAATATAAGGAAATAACTAACAAAAAATTTTTCGCGTCAACGCTATGGCATAAGTGGAATGGACGTTGGAAAATTTTCATTGTCAAGCCAGAAAAGCAATGGTATACGTTTTATAATTTTTAAAATGGTGAAAACACAGTTAGCTGATTTAAAATCAAGAATTTGGTTTAGCTCCGGGAGGGCTAAATTGATAGTCTCTGATTCGCTGCTCGATAGCCAGATTACTGAATTTTCTTTCCCATTCACGAATCCGATTTCTGTATTGTTTTAATTTTAAATACGAGACTACCATCTGAGGTGAATGTTGGCTTTGACTGAATGTTTTATTTTTTATTTAAAAAACAGTTTCTATTCTTTCTTCATTCTACTTTAAATACCTTGGGGCCGAATCTGGTATAACTGTGAGAGAAATTTGACGACTGCCATCTCTCTTCATTACCACCCAAAATAAAATGCACTCTCTGTTGAAACGTTTGAATTGAGATATGTTGTTGTATCTCATCTGTAAAACCCTGATAACAAATTATGGATTATGAGATTAAACTATAAAAAATGTTGAACTGTTAAAAATGGACCACTGTTTCCAGAAACATTTTGTTCATAACTGTAAAATGTATTCTGTGTTGAAAAGAAGTAGAAGTAAGTTTTTAAACAATATATGTCAGCTTTTGTTTCACCTCTGGAGAATCAACTAGAGATGAGAAGTTAACTGCAATTTTGGATTTATCTTTCTGAGTATTTGGATTTTGGGTGGTCTCAATAAAAAAAACAAACCAAGAATAAAAGGAAATTCACTGGTCGGCTTAACAACTGTTTGTGGCATGATCTGAAGAATAGTATTACTTATGCCCTGCATATAATGAAATTGTTCCCTCCCACAATTATTGAGTTATGTGAAAGTGCTTGATAACTTTGAACTGCTAAGGATTCGTTAAAAGAATCCTCTGGCGGTTGGAATGGTGGCATGTTGGATTTTTTTTGAGCTTATGTAATCTTATTGTTGTATTGTTCATTTTTTCTGCTGGAATATGTCAGAAATACAGCGTTTCTGAGCGACATCGATCAAGGCCTACGGCCTGATGTTCGAGGGGAAAGAAATTATGACCGAGCATGTTCAAGACAACTGGTCCGGCAGCAGGCTAATCAAAAAAAGTATTGAAAAGTTCGGGGAGAACTGCAGTGTCATTGTCTCGACACTTCAGCGATTTTGCAGAATTTTGCTCTTCTGTCTGGTGCCATACTATCATAGCTTACCAGTAAGTATATCGGAATATGTCATAAACTAAGTCCGACATCTGTGGTTACTTTTAAAAATTTGAAATGAAACTTGAACCAGTACTTTTGAAAATTTTATCTTTTTTTTTCCATAGCCCAATAACTACCCTGTAAGTCAACCATGTAATAAAAGCTTTCTTAACAGTAAATTAGATAAAGTTGATAGGATGATGTCAGTGGACCGTCTGACTCCATCTAGAATTATCGTTAGTGACTTGAATTACAGGAGCCTAACTCTAAAAAAACTCCAAATCTCCTAAAAAGCAATGACAATTTTGAAGATAAATAGACTCTAATGAGGAACCACGTAAAAATGTAATGTCGCCTTTCTGCCTGACTAGCTTGCTGCCTAAAGAGATTACAGGGGTAAGTAATGGGATGGCTGACCGACCTTGACCTTGGCGACATTTTGTCGACTTGGCGACAAATTTGATGACCTGGCGACAAATCAAAGATTCCATAAAATGCCTTTTCTGATATTCCCATGAAAAGAAAATATGCTACCGTACGAGCAACCTATGACAAGCATTCTGTCGGGGAGAGATTAAAGGCCGCATTGACTGAGTGGGGTGTTGACTGGACTGGAAACGACTTTGAGTTTTGTCTGCAGTGCGAGTTGTAAGCTGGTGAGTTGAGCGCTATTGAAAAGGGTTAGCACAGTGATTTGCTGACTGTTTGTGCTTACAACCCTAAAAGTGCTGAAACTGCTGCTTACTCGTGAATTAGTTGTCTGCCGATGCTGCCATTCCGGTGCAAGATCTATTAGTTTCTGTAACCTGTGCTTCTGTGTTTTCCAGTTATATGTGGAATAAACTCTCATTCTCCGCTATTCTGTGTGTTGGGCTGTTTATACCATACAATCTATTGAACGATTTTTTGCACATTCTAGTTGTAAATAGGAAATGTATAAGTACTGACCTGCATGAAGAAATTTTATGTGAGGAAAATTGCTACCAGATTTTAAATCTGAACACAAATATTATTATTAAAACAGTAATTAATCACTCCTTGTTTTGTAAAATACTGCTGTAAAATCTCTCTGTGGTGGCGGTAGAAATAGTCCAAATACGTAATGAGAGTCGAAGGTTTATTTACAAAATATGCAGGAAAAACAATGCACTATGCAAGTGTTATAAAATGATAGGTCTGCACAGATTACCAAATGTAACAGACAGCAATTCACAGGTAATGACAGTTGATATCTAACAGCACTTTGATATCTAAGAGCACAAACAGTCAGCAAATAACTAGTAAAGACAATAGCAGCTCAGCTCACCAGCTGATTAGCTCACACAGCGGATAGAACTCCGAAGACGTTCGCGCTTCAAAGAGAAGTAACCAGTCGATAAAGACGCTGTTGTGGTCCAAACGCGGTCTTATATACTCTCCCCGTTAGGCCGTGACGTCACATAGAATTTTCATGAAAATCCTAGATCTCGACCCCTAATAGAAATATCGAGAAAAGGGTTGCATTTTCGAGAATAATCTATTTGTCGCCAAGGTCGCCAAGTCGCCAAAATGGTCGCCAAGTTTGTCGCCAAGGTCATGCGTGCCACGAGAGTCGCTGAGGTCACTCCATGCTTCACCTTGTAAAACCCTCTTCCCAACCATAAGACCTGCATTGCTGGGAAGCGACTTTCCATGACTGTAACACTGCTCCCCTCTTCAAAGACTGACGTCCCGGCAGTCTCATTACACCGAACTGTGATCAGTAGCCCGGTAGGGGGTTAGCCGATTGATGTGAATTACTTTTGGCTTGGCGTTAGGTGACCTCTGAACTCTGTAGATGACATCGTTCAGTTTCTTGACGATAGTATAAGGTCCTTCCCAGTTCTGCTGTAATTTCGGGCTCAGACCTCTCCGTCGCTTCGGGTTATACATCCAGACTTGGTCTCCCTCCTTAAAATGATGGCCGGTTGCTCCGGAATCGTAGCGAGTCTTCATTCGTTCACTGGCCAATTTAATTCGCTCTCTGGCAAACGCATGTACGCTTTCCAAACGTGCCTCTAAATTATTCAGGTATTCATTCGGCGAGGAAGGCGTATCACTTGGTCGCCAAATAGGATATCACATGGCAATCGCAGTGTTCGACCAAAAAGCATATCTGCTGGAGTGCATCCGGTCGCTTCATGGTCTGCGCTCCTATATGCCAAGAGAAAGAGTGGTAAATGTGTATCCCAGTCAATCTGATTCTTCGATACAAATAAAGATAGATGGTTTAAAATCGTTCGATTAAACCTCTCGACCATGCCATCGGACTCAGGATGTAACGCCGTCGTTCGAGTCTTCAGAATTCCTAAAAGTTTGCAGAGCTCAGTAAAGAGAGCGGAATTAAAATTTGTACCTTGATCCGAATGTAATATCATAGGTACGCCATACCGCGAAATCCATGCTCGAACAAGTTCTTCAGCCACAGTCGAGGCTTCCTGATCTGGAATGGGGATTGCCTCTGGCCATTTGGTAAAATAGTCCATCAATACCAGTACATACCGATTGCCCTTTGTCGTTACAGGAAGAGGTCCTAAAATATCCAAAGCCATTCTTTCGAAAGGTGCGCCCACATTATAGCGCTGTAAACGGCCTTTAGTTCTTGTTTTGGGTCCTTTTCGGGCTCCGCAAGCGTGGCATTCTCTGCACCATTTTTCGACGTCGGCGCGAAGTCTATCCCAATAGAATCGCTCTCGGGTTTTGCTCAAAGTTTTCATAACTCCAAAATGGCCTCCACTTGCGCTGTCATGAGTCTCTCGCAGAACTTCTTGAATTCTGCTTTTCGGGAGAATTAGTTGCCAGCGACAAGAACTTCCATCGTCACTCTCCCACTTACGATATAAAACACCATCCTTAAGGTGTAAGGAGTCCCAAAGAGCCCAATATCGTTTTGTTGCAGGGCTTTCCGGAGCGATTTCTTGCCAGGATGGTCGATCTTCCGAATTTAATTTCCTCTCCAGAATTGGCCTAATAGCAGGGTCTTCTAGCTGTGCCTTTTGAACCTCACTTGAAGACCAGGCATCCTCAGTTGTTAAAACTTTCACGGAAATGTCCGTTTCCATTCCGAACTTTTTCTCTGCATTCGTGCAATGTTTGCAATTCTCTTTACAGGGTCTTCGAGAGAGCGCATCTGCATTTCCGTGAGAGGTTCCCTTGCGGTGCTGGATTTCGAAGTCATATTCTTGCAGTCTTTGGATCCAACGAGCTATCTGGCCTTCAGGTTCCCTAAAATTCAAAAGCCATCTAAGGGATGCATGATCAGTCCGGAGAAGAAATTTACGTCCATAGAGGTAGTGATGGAAATGCTCTATAGATTTCACGATGGCCAGTAATTCTTTACGCGTGACACAATAATTTCTTTCTGGCTTACCCAAGCTCTTGCTGAAGTAAGCGATGACACACTCTTCGTTTTCAATCTTCTGAGAGAGCACGGCTCCTATTCCCTCATTGCTAGCATCCGTATCCAAGATAAATTCCTTGTCAGTCCGGGGATAGGTCAAGACAGGGGACGTTATCAAAGCCTGTTTTAGATTATTGAAAGATTTCTCGCATTCTTCAGTCCAATTAAAGTTTGATCTAGCTTCAGTTAGTTTATGTAGGGGTCTTGCTATTGCAAAGAAATTCCTTACAAAACGACGGTAATAGGTGCAAAGTCCAAGGAAACTTCGGAGATCGTGTACTGTCTCTGGACGAGTCCAATCAACTACTGCCTTAGTCTTTTCTGGGTCGGTTTTAACTCCGTCCGCTGAAATTATGTGTCCAAGATAAGAAACTTCCTTTCGGAAGAATCTGCATTTCTTTGGACTTAGCTTGAGGTTAGCTTTCTGCAGTCTCTCTGGAATACTTTACGAATATTATTAAGATGTTCTTGAAATGTTCGTCCTACTATAATAATGTCATCAAGATAAACTAAGCAGGCTTCAGACGTAAGTCCACGCAAGACTGTCTCCATTAATCGTTCGAATGTGGCAGGGGCGTTACAAAGTCCGAAAGGCATTACCTTAAATTGCCAGAGTCCTTGTCCGGTGGTGAAGGCTGTCTTTTCTTTATCTTCAGGTTGGATCTCGACTTGCCAGTATCCACTTTTCAAGTCTAATGTCGAGAACCATTGGCTTCCGTTCAAAGCATCCAGGGTGTCGTCTATCCGTGGTAGAGGATAACTATCTTTTATCGTAATCTCGTTTAACTTCCTGTAGTCAACACAGAAACGTGTCGACCCATCTTTCTTCTTAACAAGCACAATGGGCGAAGCCCAAGGTCCTGACGATTCTTCTATTATTCCGTTATCCACCATCTCTTTAACTAAACGCTCCGCTTCCTCTTTCTTTGCAAGATGCAAACGTCTTGGATATTGCTTAATTGGTGGATGATTACCTGTATTAATTCTATGCTGAGTCATATTGCAGCGGCCGACATCAGAGTCAGAACTAGTAGAAAACAAGTTCTGAAATTCTTGTAGCAATTCCTTCACTGCTGTTCGTTGTTCTTCATTAAGCCCTTCAAGATTCTCCAAGATTGACGGGAGGCGTAGTGATTCGGAAAATACTTGAGGACGAGCAACGATATCCAACACTGGCTCACACGTCGCAATGACAGCTCCTTTGTTGATGGTCTTGGGTTTATGGTCCAAATTCAGAACTCGAACGGGGATGGCTTCTTTCTTTAAATCAACGAGTGTGGCCGCCACAAGGACACCCTTCTGAGAAACTTGGCTAGGGAAGTCCGTTACGGCGTATCTGAATTTCCCAGAAGCTTCTGGGACTCCCTGGATAAGACATTCCGATCTTGCTGGTATAATAGTTTTCTCTTTAGCCAATACAGAGCATAACTTCGAATCCTCTGCACTGGCTGAAAACAAAGAAATTTCCTCTCCTCCTGTCCGAATCTCGTTCCTCTCCAGGTCCACCATGAAGTTAAATTTTTGTAGAAAATCCAGGCCGAGAATACAGGGATCGGTGATGTCAGCTACGTAGATTTTGTGTTGGAATTTTCTAGTTCCGCATTCAATTGCTGCATCCAGCTTCCCGTGTATCTCCGCCTTTTCACCTGTAGCAGTCTTTAAAGAAATGTTAGGAGCCGTGTAAATAAAATTCCCCTTCAATTTCTGGGCCAAGTCTGCCCTTACGAGAGTGACATTGGCGCCGGTGTCCACTAACATCAAACAAGGGATACCGCAAATAGATCCTCCCAAGTAGAGTCCATTTCTTCCTCCGCAAAGTGCGGAAACTTTTAGTCCTTTTTCAAGGGCTTTATTGAGAAAAGACAGCCTTCGCCCCGTAAGACGGCCATACATTAGTTTTCCTGATTGGGAGAAATTGTCTGGCACTCCCTCTGTACGTGACCCTTTTTGTTACACTTCCAGCAAGTCACGTTCGGATTTCGTCGAGGAATGTTCCTCTTCCCAGCAACATGACTGTTTAATAATTTTTCCAAAGTTTTCAATAAACAGTCGAATTTTTCATCTTTTTCTTTCCCGGTACTATCCTCTACCTCTATCGATCTTACATTTCGGGATGTTTTGGAAACCTCATACTTCATGCTATATGCCAAGGCTGATTTCAAGTCTTTGGCATCCATCAACCTTGTTGCGTGCTGAGTATCTTCATCTCTGATAGCGTCGACAAAGTACTGGGCTGCTAGGCTGTCTCGGACATCCTGAGGGCACTCGGCGTAGGCCAGGCTCATTAGTCGCTCCACATCGGCGGCTAATACCTGAAGGCTTTCTCCTGGCTTCTGCCGTCTCGTCTTCAATTCAGTCCTATAAAACTGGGTAAGGTGACTGTCTCCGAATCGGGCTTCTAGGGCGTTCTCGATGGTCATAAGGTCCGTCAACTTATCAGAAGGTATTCCCTTAAGAACCTCCGCCGCTGATCCTCGGAGAGAGGCCACAAGTTGACTGGCTTTCACACGATTATTCCATCCGTTCGCAGAGCTCACAACGTCAAACTGAGTTTTGAAAACAGTCCAAGACGTTTGTCCGTCGAATGTCAGGGATTTGACCGTTGGTCTGGAATACGTGAGGTCTGGATTTGCCGGGAAATTGCTTGGTCTGTTCTCGAGTTCCCTAAGCCTCTTCTCTAGGTCGCCGATCTTCACTTGAACTTTTTCTTTGACTTCCTCTATCTTTCCTTGTACTTTGTCTTCCACTTCCTCGATCTTCCTTTCAACCTCGCCCTTTACCTCTCCAATCTCTCTTTTCACGCTTTGGACATCTTCTTCTATTTTCTCTATGCAACTGTTGACATGATCTTTAATTTCTCCGACTTTACTTTCGACGTGTGATTGGATCTCATTCTTCATTACTTCCTGTCCCTTCTTCATTTCTTCCTGTCCCTTCTCCATAGATTTCTTCATCTCGGCTAAGAGAGCAAGTAGATCAGCGTTGTCAGCCATCTTCGTCTGAGATCTCGTATTCACCATACACACTATCCCGCTTCTGGCACCAGTGTTGCAAAAGGTCTCTCTGTGGTGTATGGTTTAAACAGTCCAACACGCAGGGTAATGGAGAATGAAGGTTTATTTATAAAATATGCAGGAAAACACGTAACACAGGTACAGGAAACAATAGTCCTTGCACAGATTACCAATGTAAATAGACAGCAATTCACAGGTAATGACAGTTGATATCTAACAGCACTTTG
>BGPR01046949.1:0-11912 GCA_013235015.1 Araneus ventricosus
GTGTGTGTCTGTGTGTGTGTCTGTGTGTGTGTCTGTGTGTGTGTCTGTGAACACGATAACTCGAAAAATATTAGAGATAAAGGGATGAAATTTGGTATGTAAACTTGAAACATAATTTGTAGGTTTCTATCAACTTTTGGACAAAATCCGTCCACGGGAAGTCTGTCTGTCTGTATGTTCGAGGTCATGCGAACGCTATAACTCAAAAACTTGAAAAGCCAGATCGATAAAATTTGGTACACAGTTTTATCGTCATGAATGTAGGTCCGTATAAAATTTTGGGCCAAATCCGTCAACGGGTTGACTGTCTGTCGGTTTGTATAATCGCATACTTATTAAGCCTTCGTTTCAAAACTATCTCCACGCGCATGCCTACTTAGCTATCTCTGGTATTAAGCGGGAGGATTACGTCCTTGAGACGGAGTTTGTGATTAATGTGTTTTATCTCCTGTTATGCTTTCGCTCGCTCGTATAATAGCGGATCTTGCTGGAGTGTGATGGAAAATAAATATTGCTAAGTTTTAATACATAGGCATCTCTTTTAATATGATTCTTCACTTAAATATTTTACAATCACTATAATCTGCAATGAAAAACCTTCTGATATTCGTTGCATTCTGGATTACAGTAGGTTCGATTTTTTTTATCCACGCAAGGGGAGGGGAAATGACAAATTTTTGAGCAGTATACGAGAAAGTTTAGGGGAGGCCACTCCCACTGGTTTTTTATCGAACTCTAGCAATGCGAGTTCCGCGTGCGGAGAAGAAAACAGAAGAATAGCTTGCTCGCTGAATAGCTTGCGCATGCGCAGAGATTGCTTCCAGTATGCCAGTAAAACGAGACGCCCTAAATGTTTACTTCCTTACAAAATCTCGCCGCCAGAATTGGTTTTTGGAAACTGCCAAGTTTTCGAAGTGTCCCTTCTTTGCACAGGCATTTCTACCACTACGCATGCGCATGGAGTTAAACAAGTATGCGATTATACAGACCGACAGACAGTCAGCCCGTTGACGGATTTGGCCTAAAATTTCATACGGACCTACATTCATGACGATAAAACTGTGTACCAAATTTTATCCATCTAGCTATTCAAGTTTTTGAGTTATAATGTTCACATGACTTCGGACATACAGACAGACAGACTTCCCGTAGACGGATTTTATCCAAAATTTGATAGAAACCTACAAATTGTGTGTAAAGATCACATACCAAATTTCATCTCTGTATCTCTAATAGTTTTCGAGTTATCGTGTTCACAGACAGACAGACATAATTCCAAAATTGTGTTTTTCGGACTCAGGGAGGTCTAAAACGTGTAGATTCGTCAAAATCTCGAGTTCGAATTTTTTGACGATTACAATACTTTCACTTTGTATACGAGAAAGTAAAAATTTAAAAGGCAGTAATTTAAAGTCTACACTTCGAAACGAGATGAGCGAAATGGCACACCTTATTTTTACAGCATTAATGAAATCAAAAATTTAATAATTTAACAAACCTTTACAAAGATATAATTCGTTTTCTTAGATATTTTCTTACATAAAATTTTGCCTTACACCGCTCTTATTTACACAGACACAACCACGCCTTGTTTTCTCTTTTGTTGAAAATCCATTTTTATGAAATTTAGTTGGAATAATTTTTATTTTGTTTAGAAATACATGATTTAAGTTCAAAAATTTTATGAAGATAAATGCCACGACTGTTTCGCTAAATAAAAATGTATATAAACAAATGATTTATATATAATTCTTTTCTCTCTCTTTCTACTTTCTCGTATACGAAATATACAAAGAGAAAGCATTGTAATCGTCACAAAATTCGAACTCGAGATTTCGACGAATCTCTACGTTTTAGACCTCCCTGAGTCCGAAAAACACAATTTTGGAATTATGTCTGTCTGTCTGTGAACACGATAACTCGAAAACTATTAGAGCTACGGGAATGAAATTTGGTATGTGCTCTTTACATATAAATTGTAGGTTTAAATCACATTTTCGACAAAATCCGCCCGCATGAAGTCTTGTCTGTATGTTCGTGTTAATGTGAACGCGATAACTCAAAAACTTAAATAGCTATGTGGATAAAATTTGGTACTCATTTTTATCATCAAGAAAGTAGGTTTGTATCAAATTTTGGACGAAATCTGTTAAAGGGTTGACTGTCTATCGGTCTGTATAATCTCATACTTTTGAATGCAATAACTTCTTAACAAAATTACTTAGATAAATGAAATTTGGTATGTGGTTTTCAAACCTTAATTGTAGATTTGTGCTAAATTTTTGTGTCAATCGGTTTTCAAAAAGACGTTCAAATTGCATATTAGGTTGAAATTGCAATTGCTATTGTGCATTGGCGACTGCAAACTGCCGCCAAGCGGTTGTTTACAGTACGATTGTCTTTCGCCTTGGCGAGGTCTACGAAGGAAATAGTAGCGAGCGGCAAACGCGATTTTCAGAAATTATGCCCCCCCCCCCAAATTGAAACTTCGTTTTAACATTCTCCAGAAGGACGGCCTTGATTAACCAGAGGTGTTGTGAAATCTTATGTGATATCTAATCAATATGTGATAATCTTATGTGATATGAGGATAAGATCTTACTCAAAAACGTCAAATAAAATCTTATTATTTGTGGTACCCTCAGCGCGCATAAAAATTGCGTATGCGCGTGACACTTTTTTTTCAAAATATCAAGTTTTGGGGAATACATAAATTTTATAAGTTTCATTGTAAATCAACATTCATAATTTTTTTCTCAAAATACCCAGGTCTTGGGTAAATACTCGGGTTATGTATCCCAAAAATATTTACCTACTCACTGGGTAGTTACCCACCCCACATTACTGGTCGTATGCTAGAAAGTTTCGGGGAGGCCACACCTGCTGGTTTGGGAAGCTCAAGAGCAATCGTTGTATCGTTTTTGACATGTCAAACTGCGTCACCATGACAATAAAGACAAAACTCACTTATATGATTAAATTGTTGGGTTTCAATGATCGGTACATCCAAAAAGCTTTAAAATTAATGTAAATATATAGGTAAGCAAAGATAGCACCCCCCTAAAAAAAACGGACCACAAAACATTGTTTTATCTACTCGTTCGTTTCAACTAGAAAAAGAAAATCGATACACTTCACAGAATTGCAAAAATATATACATGAAACAAGGTTTCCATTGATGTTATATTTATCCAAATTAAAAAAAGATGCAGTCGTTTAAGAAAAATTACAAAACTGTTTATTCCAAAAGTAAGACATAATCAATTAGTAGTAGAGTCTTATAGTAAAGATTTTTAAAAGTTTATTGAAAAAATAAAGCCATGTGGCCAGGAGTAAAGAATTACGCCTAAAACGGCGTGACTTGCTATGTGCGTTACATTATTACAAAAGATGAAGTTACACAGACGTGGTGAGTTTTTATAATATACCGAAAAGGGAAAAGTACCGAAATTGAGGCTCGAAAAATATTGTGACTCTCGTTAAAGTACAAGTGCTTTTATCATAGGATTGAAGTAGAAGTAATTCGTTCGTAATTAAAAATTAACTGTCGTCAAAAAGGATTTATTTTAAAGATAGAAAAGTTCTAAGTCATTACACACACATATTTTATTTTCTAAGCTTTCTTAACAACGTTTTCGGGAGTAACCTGTTTCAGTTTTCAAGCATTCATTGGTTAAACCCGTTCATATAAATAATGCTCATCAAAAGATTCAGGGTGGTTTTGGACTAATCTTCTTAAAATGTGAAGGGCCGGTAAGGTGTTTTGGGCTTATGGTGGTTTCTATTTTGTCCCCTCTCATCGTTTTGTCCTCATGTTCTGCGACGTCATCGCTTCGATTCATCCATACTTGGCAAATTGTTTCTTCCGTAGTTTTTTCAACTGTTTCCAAATTTGCGTCAACGACCCTCTTCGAAAAGGTCGACGCACTATTCCGCCCGAACATCGAAACTGACCATTTCATTTCAGCGTTTATCAGTTGCCCATCTCTTTTCAGCACTTATTGCCCGGCAGACCAAATCAAGCGGCTGGATATCCAGAATTTGGTTAGTTTAGTTTTAGTTATATTTACGTCCCGTTTTGAAGCAACACGGGTGCTATTTTGGAATGGACCTCATAATTCTGAACCGCGGTCAGATGACGAGGACGACTCTTGAACCGGCACCCCATCTCCAAACGTCCGCGTCACAACAGCAGAACCAGACTGGTTGGAAATCCAAATTTCCGACCACAATGCTCCAATTCTCATAGGTGTTTTAGCATCGAAGGCCTGTTTTGTCGTAGACAGGTCGAATTTGCGCGGAGTGGAGCGCTCGTGAATGTCCAGCCTTAGACTATAAGCGGGACATTCACCGCTGCTCCACTCCACATTTTTTGGAACACAGAATGCCAACCCATTCGTCAATGTGAAAACCGATGAAAATTGACGTAGACTGACTGCGAAATTGGAATTCCAATGAGGTTGTTTTTCCACTGGAAATGGACAAAACAAGCGGATTCTTCGAGGCGGCGAAAATCACCCCTGTGTGGGGGGGCGTTGGGGTGGGGGGAGAGTGCGTGGGTGTTGTGGTTTGACTGGAGACATCCGGGCGGCATATAGGCATTCTGTACTCGAACAGAGCACCATTGCAACTTTGGAGGGCTCTGATAGGACAAGCGAATCTGACGTCACTCTTTTGCATATCGCATCAACAGTGAGACACGCGTATCTTGTGTGTGTGTTTACAGTTCTTAAAACTCTAAATACTAATTTCTTCTCCAAGATATTGCCTGAATTTGTTTTCAAAAGGGGAATCTTTCTTCTTGATTTAATGTCGGTAGATTTGCTTCACTATTGCTTCATTCAGATCTGAAACATTAAAATTCATATTTTAATAGTTAACTTAAACCATGATAAATATAAGTATTGAAATAATGCATGATATAGGATTACAAATTACAACATACATCATCCAAAAGATAATCATTTGAAATAATTATTGCTACTTACCAGCACAGAAGCCTTGTTCCAGATGGTCTAGAAGATCGAAGATTCCATTTAGTGACTGATATTCTTCCATACTCTTCTATCCATGAATACACATCGGAAACACTTTTAAGGTTGCTTCGAACGTTGGTTTCATTTTCAACGATTTTAACAGCTTCATTTACAAAAGAAGGGGGAAGATTGGAATTCTGAATAGCGATGGCGTATTACACAAAGAACATTTCGCTATCGCTAGTTGAAAGGATCAGTCAGAGCGTGGTCAGAAGTAAACAAACAAACAAAGCATAGTTACGTCAAATTCGCGTGTCCAATCAGAGCCCTCCAAAGTTACAATGGTGCTCTACTCGAGTACAGTATGCCTATATGCATCCGGGCGGGGGAGGGGAGAGTGCTCTGTCTAAAACGCGGGAATATCCCGTGTGGGGGAAGGGGAGGTGGGTGGAGAAGTAGGGGAATCGAAGCGGGGGTAGTGCGCTTTGGAGAATCCGTGAATGACTCGCCTAAATCTATCGACTTGAATGAGTGGAATACAAACCAGTTGTTGGTACAAATGGAGTGGAACAGTGTGGTCGTCAATGTCCTTCTTTAAAAACTAGAATGTTTCCAACCTGGCTCCACACTTAATAAGGCCAGTCGTAGATTCAGCATTACAAGGTTCGTACCAAATTATCCCTCGCTTCACTTCAAAACGGGAAGTTAATCTATCTAAACTGAATTAGCATACGTACCTCATTAATTCGCAGATGGAAGAGAAAAGAAGTAATGATTTAATTTTCCTCCCGGTATCAGCCGTCTCATTTGTTCTCTCGCCAAATGCTATCGGATTTCGCAACCGGCGTGTCTACCTTGCAAAGGACGAAACCTCCGCCGCTCCATTCTTTTCAATCGAGAACTGGTCAAATACCTCCGCGCGTCAGAGACTCATAAACAACATCATTTTTCTTTTATTCCGCGATTAAAGTGATTGAGAAATGGTTTTATCGTGACACATCTGTGGTTATTCCGATCGGCATGAGTGCGCACGATGGCGGAGGATTGTTAGTTAAAAGCGCGGTCGCCGTGTTATTCAGTGAACTAGCGAGGTACCCAACCAGAGAAGGATTATAGGTCACTTTCACTGTGTTAGCGTCACTGAAGGGATGCGAAGAAATACATAAAGGCAACCACATGCGTAAATCTTTGTTTAGGTTGCTGACAGAATTTCATTATAATGTTCATATGATCAGTGGCGTAGCGGCGATATATGACGCCCGGGTCATAATATGATTTTTCGCCCCCTTTCCGTCATCATCAGTGGCGTAGCGAGGGTAAGTGGCGCCCGGCCCATTCCCTCGCCGGATTCCGACCTCGTCATTGTATTTACACACATAACCCACGCCGACCGACTCACCCAAAGGGTTCAGAGTCAGCAAGGATCGACGGGGAGGAGCCAGACCAGTCACGAAAGAGAAAAGTTACAATATTTGGAGGGTATGGATTACAGAGCTACGTGCAAAAAAACAGACAAAAACATACACAAACACAAACACATACGACACAAAAGCACCAACGGTGCTACAAAACAAAACCAACGTTGCAAAACACACTGGTGAATGTCCCGCTTAACTGCTTATTTCTCTGTTTTCAGATAAGGAACCCCCCTGTTGCGCATGCGCCAATCGGCTTTGATTTCACCAACAGTGTTACGAGCATGGAATGTCGCTTCCCAGCAATGTTAGTCTTATGGTTGGGAAGAGAATTCTACAGAGGTATGTATGGGAATGCCAGAAGAATGCAGCCATCGAGCTCCGACCTTGGCGACAAAATGCAGGATCTCAAAAATTCTAGAATTTTCTTGATATCTCTATTAAGGGCCGAGATCCGGACATCTCCAGGAGATGCTTCCATGTGACGTCACGGACTGTCGGGGAGACTATAAATAGCTCCATGCTCAGATCACAGAGTGTTTGATCGACTTCGAATGTGTTGAATCATCTTTGGACTTTGAACGTGTTGAATCGTCTTTGGACTTTGAACGTGTTGATCGACTTGGATCGTCTTCGGAGTTGTATTCGCAGTGCGAGCTAGTAAGCTGATAGACGCAGTACGGTACTGAAAGTGCTGTTACTGTTATTAATTAGTGATTTGCTGTTTGTTTGTGTTGCGAATTTTTGCAAGTGCTGCTTTTCCTGTTACCTGTGCTTTGTGTTTTCCGGAGTATTCGTGAATAAAGCATCGTCCTCCATTATCATGCTTCTTGGACTGTTTTTACCGTACACACACCGGACGATTTTTGTAACATTATATATTTTTCTGCTTTCAGATACCGAACCCATCCACCCTTTTGCGCATTCGCCAGTTGGTTTTGATTTCACCAAAGTAGGTATGAGATGAAACAGGGAAGAGGAGATGTTTATTTTTTTCTAAGCAATGCATAGAAACATTACACAAGTTTCGAATCAAAACAAAATAATACGATTCAAGAAAAAACCAAATATCAACATCAGTAAAGAATAGCTACAAGAAAAATGCGTCTTGCAAAGAATTCCAGGAATGTAATCGCTCTTCTTGCTCACTGTGTCTCACACTGGTATGGGTGCCATCTCAGGCATCGTCCTCGTCATCTGACCACGGTTCGAAATTACGAGGTCCGTCTCAATGTAGTCCTCGCGTTGCTTCAAAACGGGACGTTAACATAACTAAACTAAACTAAAAATCGTCCAAAAGTGATAGGCTTGAGTTTTGAAATGAACAAAAGTGGTTTCAGATTTATCATCAGGAATATAGGCCCACATCCGTCCTTTGTTTCGAAGAGTACGAGAAGGCCTAGTTGAAACATCTAAAAATAACTGCAAATGAAGATTTGTAAAGATTTTTACGCGCAAGCTGTTCTGATGTGTAGACAAGCCTCATTCAATCTGCAGTTTTGGTAGACGCTCGTAAACATGTCTGTCTTAGCCTTGTAGTAACGCCTCCAGGAACAGCTCGGAGAAGAAGTGATAAGTGATTGTTTCCTTATCGGAGAACAGTCAAGGGATTGATTGCTCAGAAATTCACTTTCGAGATAAACGAAGGGTGTGTGCTTATGGGAGTAAACAGTTGAAGGAGTGCAAAGACAACTTTCCGAGTAGTAACGCTTGTTAAACAAACTAATGGAATGGGAATTCAAAAAATAAGGCACAGTATCTACGCGCGTTTGTTTTACTTAAGTGACCTGATTTTTCGGAGCTACAATGCGCGACGCTCTTGAACTACGCACGAATTCCGGGACGTTGGATGGGGGAGGGTCAAGGGATAATGGACAAAGACTAAAAAATATATATATCTATCTCTAATACTAATAAAGATGAATGTTTGTGTTGGCGATCTACAGAACAGACTATTGAACCTAGAGCTACCAAACTTGGCACAGGTATACTTTGGAGAGTGGGAATGTGCACCTCGGAACCATTTTTTATTCAAATTTTAATTATTTAAAAATTAAATAAATTTTATCCGTTTTAGGCCATTTTTTCGTGAATAACTTCCGAAGTAATCAACGCTCGAAAATTATTTTTATACCATTTTAAAGTGCGAATTTTCACCTTTCTTGTGTTTTTAGTTTCAACTCTGTGTATATGTGCGTATTATTTCAGCGAATTTTAAAATCTTTTGAAAGCATCAACTATTGCTCTGAAATCTGTGAAGGTCACTGAATGGACAACATCCCTCGCGGACAAGGTCACGGAACGTTGTTCCCTCTAGGAAGGGAGATAGGTTTCCCCCTTTTTCCCCTTCTTCCAGATGACGTGGAAGCAATTCGCCTGAACCCGGGGGCATATTTACAAACCCTACCCTGATAGAACTGAGGCAGGAAATCAGTCAATATCATTGGCTACGACGAGCAGTGACATCGTTTTCAGCTCTCGCACGTAGCATACGGCAATCATAACAAAACAAGAGTCGTCCTACTTTTCTTCTCCGTTTTCCCACAGTTGAGCACAGAAAACATTCTTCCGTGGGTTGCAATATTTTTTAAAATGAAATTATTTTTTACAATATCATAAAAAATAAAACATCCCACACTGTAAGAAATTATGCTAATGAAAAGTACACGCACGAGAGCAAAGAAAGACGTCTTCGGCTCTCGGCGAAGCGAGTCAATCATATTGTCCGATTTCCTGCTTCAGTTCTATCAGGGTAGGGTTTGTAAATATGCAACCCGGGGTGTACCGCGGTTGGCTTTAGCTCTAATATGGGCGAACCAGCTGGTCGCCGAATACGGTTAGTTAATAAATAAATAAAAAAACAGAGACAATGAGCTAGTCAATAATCAAAAAAATTCAAAAACAAAAGGGGAGTGTGAGATGAAGAAACATAAATAATATACACTAAAGCACCGTTTATACGTCTACGACTTTCAAGGGATTGACGTAAAACGACGTATAAATAAAAAGACGTATAATCGAAATTTTACAAAACAACTTTGATTTTTCTAACTTCTGTTGTTACCCTTTATCTCAAAAATAAGACATTAGTTATGTTTTTAACATATGTAGTTACCGAGATATAGAGGATTTCCCATACAACGTTTTTTGGCGGAGTTTTGATGTGTGAATCAAATTCCTTCCTGGGACACCAATGGGAGGAACGTAGTCCTACGTTAAAAAATTGCAGATTAGCTTGTTACAGTGCCTACGAACACATAAACGACAAAAAAGAAAAAATATATAAACACACGATAAAAGAAAGCATACAACTGCGAATTGTAAGCTGGGTACATGGAATACAAATAAAAGCAAAAAGAATAATAAAGGGAGTAAAAATAATAAAGATTAAAAAAGACAAACCTTAACGACATTATTATGCTTTAGCGAAAATGTGTGACTGGACATAGAAAAGAGAGAAAAAATAACATTCATCGATGGACTCTTGCGATAAAGGAAAATTCATGGTCCTGAAGAAGAATGAGAAATTGTATTTCCCTCATTTAGTACATCTTCTGCATCAGCATTAGCTGATTCTCCATTAACAAGTTTTGAAGGATTTCTAATTTTTTGTTTAACATTTATAACGTTCCGTTTTCGTTTCACACCACTCATTTTTACCAGTAAAAATTTCACGCTACTAACTGACGATAAACAAGACGTAAAAAAGAAAGGAAGACGTGCAAAAGTGAAAGAAGACGAAGAAGTCAGGAAGAAGCGTGTTCGTACGAGAAAGAGTATGATTCATTTCTTGGAAAATTAGGGGCTGAACCGGTAGTCATTGCACGTAGAGGAAGAAGAAAAAAAATCTATTCTTTAGGCTCCGCCGTCACGGCTCACTAGTTTCAAGGAATGAATCTCTGGATCGTACATCAACATCGATTTTACATGCATGATAAGCGAGAAAATGTTTCTCTTTAAATTTTTTTTGTGAGTCCAGAATGAGCACGGATAATAGAGAGTATACTGTAATGCTAAATCATCGAAGTCAATGTGCTATTTTATTAATGTAACGAAATGACAACGATCAAAAGATGTGACCGGTTCCAGTGGATTTATTTGGCTTGCATTCCTGTTGGATTATTAATATTATTCTTTTAAAGTGAATTAGGCATTCAATTCTACCAACGGGTGAGTACAAACTTTGAATTAAGTTATCTATTCTTTATACAATTCTACACAACAATTGTACAAACTAAGTGCAACGTGATGCGTAATTCACTGAATGCAACGTTCTACAGAGGCAGAGCATTAGACATAAAGCTACGAAATTTTGTACTTAGTTACTTTTGGGGTAGCAGGTCCTCGGAAAGAAAGAGTTTCTCAAAATTTTATTTACATTTTTAATTAATTAAAATTTAGTCGAAATTTTAAAGTGGTAATCACGATTAACTTCGAATATTGTCGCACTAAAACTATATTTACATCACTTTAAAATTAAAAAGACTAGCTTTTGAGTGATACCAATTTAATTTCCGTACTATTTTTAACGTAGGACAACGTTCCTCCCGTTGGGGTCTCGGGAAGGAGATTGATTCACATGCCAAAACGCCACAAAATGTTATATGGGAAATCCTCTATATCTCGGTAACTACATATGTTAGAAACATAACTGATGCCTTATTTTAGAGATAAAGGGTAACAACAGAAGTTTAAAAAAAATTACTTAAAAACTTTCGAGAAACAAAAGAGTCACGCGCTTAAAGTAGTCCTACGCTTTTAACATCAGCGGCTGTTTGAAAAGACAGCCTCCCGTCATTTTTTTTCTAACTTTACTAAATTTTTCAAAAATTTTAAACACATTTGTAATAATGCTTTTTATTGTTGTAATGAAATTCAAAGCAACTTTATTGTTTCGTCAAATCTTTCACCCGCATGCTTCCGCCAATGTGAAAGTTATTATAAAAAATTGCTCTTTAGACATTAACTTCAAAGCAAAACTTTCACTTTCGCTTGCATTAACATGATAATGATGTTAGGCTGGCATTCTTTCGCAAAATACTAAAATTGTTACTCACAGGACGCAGCGACTGTTGTAATCAAGCCAGACGAAAAGACGACAGACGAATCGAGTCTAAAGGATTATTGTATAGAACAGGGTTGCCAGATCAAAATAAGGCCAAACCGTCTTTAAAATAAGGCAAAATAAGGCCAAATTTCAAAATTTCATTAAAGCGCACATTTCCCCCTTATTTGTTATAAGAAAATGACTATCCTTCATGAAAAGGAATCCCACTAGATTGACATATGTATAGTAGGGTGGATTGAAAATTTTTTTTTCGGAATTTCAAAACCTACCTATGCGGAGAAGATGGTCTATGGTATGGAGATTAAGAGAAAAATAATAAAAAAAAATTCAAAATTTAATACTGCCGCAAGGGGGTTGAATTTTCGAAAAAAATGGAAAAAATACTGAATTTTAATTATACGATTTAAAAAAAATATTATTATTAATCAAAATCCACTTATGCGGAAAAGATGT
>BGPR01046951.1:0-11911 GCA_013235015.1 Araneus ventricosus
TTGTGAACATTTCACATTTCCATCAAGATTCCATTGAAGATTCGTTCCGTGGAATTTTGTAATCGATTTTTTATTCACTTCTTAATATACAGTAAAACCTGTACTAAACGGAATCTAAAGGGACTAGAAAAAATTTCCGCTTTATACTGGATTCCGTTCCATACAGCGCTAAACAGTATATGAGGATTTCTGATGGGACCAAATATTTTTCCGTTTAACACAGGATTCCGTTTCCTACAGTGTCCGTTTTAAACAGGTTTTACTGTACTTGAATCCTGAAATTTTGCACAGTGCTGTGTTCAAGATTACAATGCAATAGCTCAATATTTTCAGAACTTAATTATCATCGATGGTAGCGAATTTGTGAAAAATATGATTCTTAAATTCCATAATATTTACAATAATAAATTACATAATATATATTAAAGATTTTAAAATAGAAAGTATTGAAAATACAAAAGTTTTCAATGACACGTTTTCATTAACGTACAAAAAATAAAAAATAACTTTTTATCAAAAAATGAACATTGAAACAAAATTGCAAAAGAGTGATGAGCCTGAAACTTCTAAACTACTATAAATAAATTAAGCCACGATGAATGTCATACGAAAGGAAATTCCTGAACATTCATTAAAACTTAAAATGTATTATAAATGTGACTAAAATTCCAATTCGCCCAAAGTATTTCTATAAACGCCTCACACGTTCACGATTTTATATCGGCACGAATGTTTGTGATACAAATTTAATTTTCTGCTTTTTATTAAACTAAACAAAAGCGTGTGGTAAGAAATTTTTTAAAAATTTTTATCAATATATTTTCTTCAAAATTTTCATAATATCAGTGTTGTTATTCAAAAAAATAACTATTTGCTTTATCGAATACTTCTTATGAATACATGCTGAATGACAAACAAACTCTTATTTTATTTTCTATCCATTCTTTTCAAAAGTGAAGGAATTTTGTAAAGATAATTTTTTCTAAATAAATTTCTAGAAAAAAAAATCTAAATGATATAAAATTTAGTTTAGTTAGTTATTTTTTTCTCTCCAATTGCGAAACTATAGTCAGTTACTTTCGAACAAGCATCATTTTGAATCCTGGCGAGATGACGAGGACTACACATATGTGGCTACTCCCTTATTCGAATTTATATACCATACCAGCAGGTGGCTGGTTTGACCTACAGCGTCATATTTAATGTACATCAACCCACACTCAAGGTGGACTTTAGGTAGAATCCGTGTTCTTGAAGCATCAAAGACGTATCTGCACCACTAGGCCGCTGGCGTGGAGTGAAAGTTTGGATTGGGAGGTGTCGGTTCAGGTGTCGTCTTCGTCATTTGATCACGATTTAAAATTACAAGATCTCTTCCAAAATAGCCCTGGCGTTGCTTCAAAAAGGGAGGTTAATATAGAACTATAACTATAGCACCACTAGGCCACCGTAAACCCGTTAAAAATAAAGTCACGTTATCGAAAGTATATTATCAACATGATCACTTTCTTCTGTGTTCTTATTTTGAAAGAAACACGTTTCATTACTTCGTTTGGGCAGTGGCGGATCGCCAACCCAGAAACAAGCAGTGCTGCAAAAGTTGTATAGACCTAAGTTGTAATGTAAGTAATAATGATGATACGCTAAAAATTGATAGTTTTTGCGTTACAAGCAAAAATCTGGGAGAGAAGAATTTTTCATGTTTTTTGGCTATAACTAAAATTTCAACAAAAAATTTGGTGACAAATCTCAGATTCGTAATCAGCACCCCCCAAAAAACAGAAAGGAGCAAAAAATTACAACTCCTCCAGATTTTGATTTAAAGAAACTACTTAATGCATGGACTACTGATAAAAGCGAAAAATAGCCAAATGAGGAAATCGCGCGAAGCGAGAGCTGCTCCGGGGACAACTCTCAGGATTTTAATTTCAATGGGAGAAAGGATTGCTTTTTACTTCTTACTTCCGTGGTCCAATAGCTAATTTCTAAACCATCAGAGATAGACATATAGTTCCAATTGGAAAAATGCTTTAAATGAAGGGACGAATTATAATATATGTTTTTAATTGAATAAATTTATTCCTTAAAAATTTCCGTAATCTAACTTATTATACAGTCCCCCGGTACTATCAATCATATTTAGTAAAGTATTTTTGACACTCTGGCATTTTAAACAAAAAAAGTCCCACTCTTCTTTGACTAAAACTGACCGAGTTATGGACCTTTGAATATCGCTGACTTAGACCACTTTACACCATTTCAACAGCTATCTTCAAGACGATCCACTAATCAATGGGCAGCACTTGCTCGACGAGGCCTCTGATTGGTTAAAAATGATGAAATTCAAAGCTCCATAACTCGCTCAGTTTTAGTCGCAGAAGAGTGGGACTTTTTTTTGTTTAAAATGTCAGAGTGTCAAAAATATTTTACTAAATATGACTGATAGGACCGGGGAACGTATAAAAAATTAGAATTTGTTACCTTTTCAGAAAAATATTTAGTGACTCAAAAAACATAAAATATAATTTTCTCTTTATTTGAAGCATTTTTCCAATTGGAACTATATGTCTATCTCTAACGGTTTAGAAATTAGCTATTGGACCACGATAAATGTGGACATCCTGTATTTGTTAGTTGATAAATAAAAAAGAGACATTATCAACAGAACGTTAGATACGGTCTGGCATTGATTGAATATGGAACACACGAATAGGTAAAAATGATTTTTTTTGTAAAATTTATGTTGAAAAAATAATTCCTGTGAGTTCATGATGCATTTTTAAAAGCGTCCCTAAAAATGAATGAAATTCGTAAAAGAAGGCATATACTTGCAATTGTACACTGGTGTGAAAAAATTAAGGACCATTTCGTAAAATGCGAGAGATTTGCAATTAATACAAAAACTATGGTTCGAAATCAGTTGTGGAGAAACAATTGACATAAAATCGAGTACCATACACATTTTACAGGGAATATTCTGTCACGAGGGCAATTAGGGGTGCGACAAGAAAGTGAATTTCAGTGTATTTGCTGATATATTTGTTAATTGATAAATAAAAAAGGCTGTCTTATCAACCGAACGTTTGATACGGACTGACATCTATTGAATATGGAACAAACGAATACTTAAGAATACAATTTTTTATAAAATTTATGTTGAAAAAATAATTTCTGTGAGTTCATGATGCATTTTAAAAGCGTCCCTAAAAGTCAAAGAAATTCCAAAAAAAACGCATATACTTGCAATTGTATTTACTGATATATGTATTTGTTAATTGATAAATAACATTATCAAACGAACGTTTGATAAAGGCTGGCACGATTGAATATAGAACTAACGAATATTTAAGAATTCAATTTTTGTAAAATTTATGCCGAAAAAATTCCTGCGAGTGCATGATGCATTTTTAAAAGCTTCCCTAAGAAGGAACGATTGGTATTCAATGGGTTAAATATCTTTATGTTAGTCTTGGTCCTAGATATCGTACTTTATTCAACTTATATTGCATCATTTATTTTATACATATCTTTTAACTAAAATTACCCTCAGCAAATTCCAATGTTGTTGTCGATCTAATGCACAAAGGATTATTTTACTATCTACCATGCTAAATTATGCAATCAAGGAATTACTCTTTCTTCGAAACACTATGTGCAAATTTTGTTCTGTATTTTGCTTAAGGCTAACCTATAGTAATTCAGTTCACACCTGTGACCTTCCATATAACAAAAGAAAAGATTTAAGCAAATTTTTATAAATTTGAATCAGTTTTCCTATGCGGAGCGTTATCGTAAATATATTTTTAAAATTTGTTACAACGCGAACATTATTTCTCTTAAAAATGCGAATCCGTTACGGTAGCAGAGTTTAAATCTATTCTATCTGTGACGTAATTTCTTTTTCATGGAAAAAATCGTTTGCTGGAAGTTGCACTTCTAAATACATTTGGATTATTTTTAGCTATATTTTAATTCGAATGCATCACTTAAAAGCAAAAAAATTTAAATACAATTAGTAGAATTTAGAAAGCTTTATATAAGCATTTTGTATTTAAATAGGAATAAATTTGAATGAATTTCATTTGTATCATTCTTTGTTTATTTCATTGTAGAGCTATTTTCAATTGTCGGTTTAAACAAAGGTTGCAAATAATTCCAACTACCCTTCCAACTAAGCGTACTGTTATTTGTATGAAACTGCATAATAGTACAATATAATTCAATGCTTTATTAACATAATATAATTAATGTAAATCTATGCATAATAGCGAAGCCCTCGAAATTGAATGCAGTAATTGAGATTCAATATCTCCATTGTCAGAGACAACATTTCCGGTTTAAAGCGTGATACTGTTCACAATTTGGGGACATTGCTGTAAATTGCATGCATTATTAAAATAAAATATTTGTAATCGATATACTTTTAAAATAATCTGCTTCAGAGGTGAAAACGTTACTATTGTTTGCCTATTACAATAATATGCTGCATGTGGAAGGAGTAAACTACCTTAATTGTTTTCTGATATAATTAATTCAAAAATATGTTATGCAATGAAATGTTTTATTCTTCACAAAATGGTTGTTACGTTGGTTTCTGAAACTAATAAGCTCCGTTTGGTTACATTGCTCTATCGTTAAGTTCAAATAATAATTTTAAACAAAATTACTTTAACATATGCCTCAAAAGTTTAAAAAGCTATAATTAGGGACATCGTTCCGGTTTTCTTATTTGTGCACGATTACAGTATCCAGTATAACAATGTACTGATATTGCAGTCGGTTATTCTATAAGAGAACTTCAATTTTATGGAGTCTTAACCTATATTTACAGATTGCGAATTATTTACCCCTTTCTATTTCTTTGGAATTTCCACCATAGATTCTAATCTAATTCTAAAATTCCACCATAGATTTATTTTGCCTTATAAAGGGTTATCGAAACGTTGAGCAAATTGCTTGCATCATGACTTTATCATTTGGCAATGCTAAAAAGTATATACTACTTTACTATTTCAGTAAATTCTACAACTCTTAACTTTTCTCATATACTCTAAATTGAAATTCCAAATCAATCACAAACAAAAAGGGGGTTTCCAATTTGATCTCAGGAGGCCGTTTAGCAGGCACGTCGATACACTGCTGGCAGCAAAATTTTACTCTTCTTCGGGGGGATTTTCATTTTACAGTCGCCCCGACCATGTACTTAAATAACACATGATAATAGAAATTAGTTCTTAAGTAATTAGAAAGTTCTTCACAAATTTTTAACGATTATAATACGCCTTTCTATGTTCGACATATTTTTACCATCTCGTATGGAAGCTAGAGATTGTTTGGAATGGTCTGACCAATCTATCTATAATTAAACATTATGGGTTGACGTAAAAAAATTATTAATAAGATCACTAAAGAGCAAATGTTCTTAATGTTCTGGAATTTGTTTTTAGACAATTAGTTTCTTTGTTCATAACTTAGCGAAAATTTGTAATGAATTAAACTCTAATTAATAAATTTATTAGTTATATGAATTTAATTATAATTCGAGTTCACTCTAATTATTAATTTTTAAGATACATTTACGTATAAATGAAAATCGATGACTTAAAATAGCATGTCTCTATTTAGTAAATTTTTAAGAAATGTTCAGCTGTTAATATTGGTTCAAAACGCAAAATATTTTGATATTATTATTATTTAAAAAATCATCATGAATTGGGAATAATTATATACTTAAAACCGCTAAAACTTCGACAAAACAAAACTGTTTTACATCCTTAACACATTTCTACTGAAATACATACCATTAGCATTTTAATTTTATTAAAACTACATGAAACATTGCTACGGAATGTATTTTTATCACATAAAAGCGCATTCCTTGTTATGGAAGATATATCGTACACGGAAGCAAAAGGTATTATCAGAATATATATAATACCCGTCTTTTCACACTTGCTTAGCATGGAGTCGCTATCCCTCAAATGAAATTTGTTATTCAAACGATGCGGCGATTTTACCGTGCACTTCTTTTTGTTCTACCGCACGTGCATCTACGGTCAATTTGTGATGAGAATCTCCGTCACTACAACAATGAATGTCATTGCTACGTGAGGGCATATTTTGAATTAATGATCCAGAAATGAATAGTACTTTAAATGCGGAAATTGGACAAAATTAGTGCTTAATAATTCACGTCCAGTATTTCCAAAAAATGTGTGCTAAAACTACTGAAATTGCTGAATAATGTCAGTACGCTTCGGTTTCCTGTTAAATTATGTATGAATATTTTTCATTGACTGAAATACTAAGGGGCATGTAGCTATACAGATTGGTCAAAAATATAACTGTACCGATCGATATAGGTGCTCTTAGTTGGAGCCTATTTCTCAACAATCAACGAATGCGAATGGAGACTAGTTTTCAAGTTAAATTAGATTAACTCTTTTCACTCTTATGTCGAGTCAGACTCGAAATTCTGAATGATGCGTCTTTTACTTGGATACATCTTGTTGGATAGCGCTCATAAAAACCATATAATAGCAAATAAACACAGATTATTTTTTAGGAATTGAAACAAATTAATAACAATATTTTTCAGCTTCTTAAAGCGCCAAATCAATCCTTACACTCACACACATATAATTTGCATCTCATTATCTTTCGGCGTGCAGGGTTAACATTCAATTCGATGTCATACTAGGATTATTTTGAGACGGATCTCGTAGATTTGAACGATGGACAGATTTTGAAACAAGCTTCCGACTCTTCAAACATCTACGCGACATGAACGGGAGGTCATTTGATCCTCATTGCAAAATTTAATGTGCACTGGTACTTTTTTCTTGGTTCTCAGTAAATCCTTTGAAAAAGCCAAAAAAAATCAGTGATTCTTAGCACGTGGTGCCTGCTTTCGTAAGAGACTTCGAAATAACAACAGAGTTGTTACCTGAAAAAAAATAGAATAACCTTTTCAAAAATTCTAATTATTATCCGTAGAAAGAAAAGTCTTTTGTACCAAATCGATGATACTCTGCAACTTTGTAATTGATTTTTTTTCTCTAAATCGCACCGTTTTCATTGACTTCGAATTAGGAACACTAATTCTGCAGTTTTTCCACCAGGTGGAGCCGTAAGCGGTCTCATGGCATAACTCTTAGCCACTATACTCGGACACCATTTTTATTACTATTACTGCAATTGTTTTGAAATTAAGGGGAGGGGTTTAAAGGACTTTAGTGAGTTTCCTCTCTGTATATCCATAATATCACACTGAAAATAGATTATGACGAATCAGTGGAGTGACAGACATTTTGAAATTAGTATTTTCACCTCCTTAAATCCATTACAACAGGGGCAAAATTAAATAAAAAATCTTTGGAAGATAGGAGAAAATTTGTTTAGAAAGTTTTGTTGCAAAAAATGAAACTGCTGAGAACCAGTGCTTTCAATTATTTAGTTTGAACATAGGTAGAAGCAGAAATTAAAATATTATACACCTATGTTTTAACCGCAATTATACCTCTCATCTGTACAAACGTTAATATGCTAGGAATTGATTGATTAACTCATAATTTTTTAAAACCTTAAACCATATCTTCGAGTTGATCCAAGATTTCGTTTGAAATTTAAAATATCTGTTACAGTAAACATATGTGATAGAAAAGGCTCCATAAAAAGGGTGAGAATGCTTAAAGTTGCAGATATAAATTTTATTTTTAGAAATTAGATTTTTAGTTACTCAAGAATTACTCATCATCCGGAATGACTGCTGACCTATAGCTTCACTAGAAGAAAAAATAAACTTTTTATCTTCGTTAACTCAACTAATATCAACCACTGATATCCAAAGAATGATTAGAACCAAGTACAAGAACGAAAGAACATACAGGAATTTTATATCTAAGTAGAAGAAAAAAATTTAAAAAGTAAAACCAGAAAACACGAATAAATAATTTTTCAACTAAATTCACAAAAAGATATAATTTTCAGAGAACAAAATCAGTATACATATTAAGTTTTCTATTACATTCTACAAATTCTATCATGTAGAGGAAGTGTGGAGATTATGGGATAAAAGGATGGATATTGTATACCATTATATTTCGGCCGGTAGAAAAGGGTAGATAAGAGTGTCGCACCTACTACGTCAGAAAGTGCTGTGACGTCAGAATATGGCGGTTTGTTGTTACTGTTGACTGTGTGTTTGCAATTTGTGCTTTAGTATTCTACGGCAAGAAAAACTTTTGCAGGTATGTTTACATAAATATATTGTCTTCATTCTTTCACAGAATGGTATTAGAACTATATGTTACAAAATAGAGCATAAATAGAACCATCAAATAGTGCAATTGCACTTCCCATTCGTGCCAGTGTTTGTATGTAAACAACGTCTTTGCTGAATTTAGGTTTTGTTAAGGGTGTTGAGAGATACCGAAATCCTTCTTAGTATTTTATAAATCAAACAAAGATTTTGTGTGTCTCTGTTCTGTCTTTGTACAATGGTTTGACTAAAATTGTTATGTGGTCTATCAGTTAGCTTCCGAAATAATATTCCAAACCTATATAGGTGGAAGGTTTATACAAAAGCATAAGGGTTTTTGGCCCAAATCTTCAACAGAGATCTCGATTTCTTTCTTTTCTTGGTCTTCTTTCTTTTCCAATATAAGAAAAGTTCCATCGCATATCTTAAAGGAAAATCTGCAAAGAAAATGTAGAACGTTCCAGAAACGAAGAATGATTAACAATAAGAAATACTTAAAAGTGTGAATATTTCGAAGATGTTGCTATCGACTGAATCTCTTAATTCATCTGATTTTTCAATTTCTGTACTAGTGGTAGATTTAGGTGACGGCGATCACATTACAGAATTCTAGTTTATGCGTGGTGCGGGAGGAGGTGAGGTGGATGGATGCGAGATATAGGGGTCTATTCTGGTACCCCCGGTTGGGTTGAGTTGGGTTTCGCACGTTAACTACGGAACCTCAGGGATATGAAATCACTTCATAGCTCTCTTATAGCGGGTTGGATGCGAATACGACATATATATATTTGTAGAATTAATTTAAAATTTAAAAAATTAGGATTTTGTAACACTTATTTCCATATTCTCTACCCCCAGCCATATTCTACGATCCTCCCTGATTCCTTTCCTGTTATATACACAAATGTATTTGTTCTTGATATCTTTAAAATACGTTGATAAAGAAAGTATTGGCAATTGAATTTCCTTTACAACCATGGTAAAATATTTTACTTCATGACCTAATACATATTTTAATATGATAAAATAATATTCCGTAACTCCCTACTTTCTTCTACTTTAAAATTTTTGAAGTGCAGTGGAACGAGATTAATTCGAATGTTTTTAAATCGAATTCGTCGGTATTTCGAATTATTCTCTGGTTAAATTTTTTAAACATAATATTAAAATATCATCCATTATTCACATTAATGTTGGTTCATTAGAAATCAAGACTAAAAACTGTAAAAAATAATTGATCAGTAAATCACGTCTGTATCTTGTGTACGAAGTGATTGTAAATGTGAAATATACATAATGTGTACTGTCTGTCCTCCACGAGAACTGTCGCCGCCAAATTGTCTAGTTTATGGCGGTCGCTATAGGAACAGGTTATCGTAGGAAGAATCCATTTCTAGTAGGTAGAAGTTCATTCAAATGTGTTCCACCGCAAACTGGCGCCAAGAATAAAAAAAACTCCGACTTCCGTTGGATTCCTCCAATTCGAAATGGATCCTCCCTACCATAACCAGTTGCTATAGCGACCGCCATAAACTAGACAATTTGGCGGCGACAGTTCACGTGGACCACAGACTCCATTGTATGTAATGTAAACAAAAAATACAACGTGAAGCGACGTCTTATGTTGAAATTTATTTTGATGTTAAGTATGAATGATCGTAAGTTGCATAGATTGTAAGTCTAAGAGAAGGTGTATAAAATGAAATTAAAATATTTAACCCTCTCTTAGTCGCAATCATTTTCATCCTTAAAGGGTCGCAATGCATTTCGTGGATTTAACCCTTCGCTCATCGTAATATCTAATTGATACGCATGAAATCTGCATCTATTAACTGTTCTTATGGCATTACAATATGAATTTAAGTTACAGAATCTCTATACATAAAACGCTAAGGTACGTAACACAAAAAAGAGGTCAATTTCTCTTTTGCCATTGGCAACGATTGGTTTATTTACAAAACAAAACCGGTAGCCTCCTCCATTTTAAGATTGACTTCATAGTCATAGTCCTGTTACTATATTCGTTCTGGTGTAAAATAACTTTTTCTCGAAAAATTGACTTTAAGATGAAGAATTCACAATATTTCTTGCAATATAATGAAATTTTGGATGAAATGATTCAAAAGAGATCAGTTGGAAATGAAACAGACTGGCTTAGGCAATCCAGGGAACGCTTACATCAACGTCAAAATAGTTTAAGTCGGCGAAGATAAAATCGTGTCAATCCACAAATTGAGGTGGACATCATGGAAATTACTACTGTGAATATTGTACTTTGGCTACTTTTCTGTTATGCTTACACCACTTGCCGCCTTTTTTTTCTTGGCGAATTTTTTTGGAGCGCTGAATCGCTAGTTTGGTTCTAAAATCGTCAGGAAAATCATGGTATGCCTATAATTGAGCGCAAATACTCAGAGCGGGATCAACTATTACTCATTTACATTTTTATTAAGACTAATTATTAAAGTTGTAAGGGGGAAATTATAAAAATCGGATGAATATATCATAGTAAAAAAATTTATATCCTCTAGAAACACTACGACCATTTATGGATGAAAATGATTGCGACTAACCGACGGTTAAATCTATTCTATGATATGTTTATTCGATTTTCATAATTTTTCCTTAATAGGTATAATAATTATTCCTACTGAGAATGTAAAGTAGGTTGGAACATGTTGTCTTATGTTCATAGTAGATCTTTAAAAAATTCAGAAACATTCCTTATTTGTTCCGAAAAATTTATTTGAATCTTCCTCTTTGAAATTTCAAAAAATTGAGATAGGTGGTGTTAAGGGACGGAATCACAGAATAGATTTTATATCGGTGAGATACTTTGTGCCAATTTTGCGACTAACGGAGGGTTAAATCTATTATACTATAAGTTCACCCATTTTCAAAAATTTTTAAACGCTTTTATTAAATTCGAAATGTTTCATGTTTGTATATGTTACTGTGAAAGACCGAAACTGGAGAATGTTGACATTCACCAGTGACATTACTATGTGAATGTTGACATTCACCGGTGAAAGTCGACATTCTCCAAATTTCGGTCTTTCACGGTAACATATATAAGGTTGGAATTCTGTGATCGATTTTTCACTCACTTCTTAATGCACGAGACTTCTGAAATGTTGTATATTTATTGGGTCTTGATGACAATGCAATGTTTTAATAATTTTAGAGCTCTCAATTATCAATTTTTAGCAAGAAATTCCCAAAATCACGTTTGCACTCGGTAGGTTTCAGTGGCGCCATCTTTAGTATTTTTGAGATCTAAAATACTTTACACAGTAATTTAAATTTTTCAATAAAAATAAGTATATCCTATTATAGATCTTTTTAAAGAAATTATTGCTGGAATTAGGTAAAGAACACTGGATTTAAGTTCGAAATATTTTTTGTAAAGTCAGAATTTTGTGATGGATTTTTCACTCATTGCCTAATGTAAAATATGTATATGTATAATTAGTCCTAATGAGAATGTTAATGAGTATTCTGCGAGAAAAACTGAAATTGCAATGCGTTAAAATCCGTTAACAAATGCAGACTGCATGCATACCTATTAAATATTGCAACTAACGGAGGGTAACATTCACTGGATGGAATTGTGAACATTTCACATTTCCATCAAGATTCCATTGAAGATTC
>BGPR01046952.1:0-11911 GCA_013235015.1 Araneus ventricosus
TTTTCCGTTACCTTCTTCTCTATGGGGCCAATGAATGTGTTTGCAGTTTTTTACATTGTCGTCTGTCAAAATATTAAATGCTTAATTCAGAACTTCGATGCTTGCTTGACTGCAAATCCTAAAGTTGATCACGAAGAGCTTTTATATTCATAATAGATAAAGAACTTGGGTTTCCTGTATTTACTACAATAATCTACAATTCCTGTTGGATGTATTTTTCAGTGTATACCCTGTTCCAGCCAGCAATTCACCAGGAAAATAATTTCCAGAAAGTGCAGATTTTTACGGCCTTTTTCATCAATTTCATTTTACTCATTTTTATGACTGTTTCAGCTTCCAAAGTTGAAGAAGCGTCGCAAGGAATCTTTCTAATAATCCTAGAAGCTTTCACCTCGCTTGTCTTTTCATTCAAAGTGTCAAATACATTTTTTTAAAAAAGATTCCCTGTGAATGTGAGACTCAAATGAATATCATAACAGTAAAATCGTACAGCGATGTTGACCCAGAAAGGTCAATAAGTAGATAAAAAAAACAACTCTTATGGGAGTAGAAAACGTCTGTAATGAGTTTATTGGAGTAATTCGTATATTGTATCAGAATCGTTCGGATGTTTCAGCATTCAAGTGCACCATGGAAGAAGGTAGAAAACTAAGTAATCACTGAATGTCTATGAACATGGGGCCTGCAATTCGTGTTCTCTGAACTTAATTTTTACGTTTAATGAATAAAAAAAATCTCTGCGTAATTTCACTTTTGATGTAAATGTCTAATTTATGCCTCTGGGATTTATTTATAAGCTACTTCATATATATTACAGATATGGGGATTAATTTACTGATATTTGTTTACTTTTTTGCATCGAAATACAATAAAATCAGTGTGTACTTTTGTAGCTTTAACTATTGTTATTTATTTGTCTTAATTTTGAGTGCTGATCATATCATGAAGGAGACACTTGGGACGTTAGGCCCTCAACAAAGTTCTATTCTACACTAGTCGGAGAGTGTTTGACCTCGACGACAAAAGGTGACCGTTGTAGACAGTGCATCATTTTTACGTTTCTTGATTTCGATGGTTAAAAAACTACTTACAAAGTTGTATGAAGTTGTAGAATAATTTTTCACAAAAAATGAACTTACACAAACATAATTTATATTCCCCCTCACTGGTAGGAAATAATTTTTAAAGAATGTAAGTTTACACTCAAACCTGATTTTGTAGAGTGGAAACGGGCCATATAAGGAAAAAGGCCCACAAATTATATTCCGAAACTTCACAAGAAGTTATACAATATTTTCGCAATAAATTCTTAAAAAACCTGAATTTTTAAAAAATCTGAATTTTTTTATGATTCCAATTAAGGGTTACATCAGAAAAAAGATATCACATAAACAGATTTAAGGAATATTTGCTTTTCTTAATTAATTTCATCTTGGTCATTTTCATAATTGCTTGAGCTTTGCATGTAACCGATGCATGTCAAACGATCATTTCTAGAACTTTGATTATTATACAAGACAGAGGAGTTCCTTATAAGCGGAATAACGTGCAGAGTTAGCTTTAATTAACTTACTATTTGAATCGAAATAACTTCGCAAAGCCTCTCTATCTCTCACACCGAACACGTTTAATGAGAGAGACAGAATAAAAGGAAACATTTTTAAGTCAATTCAACCCTTTCACAATATGTCTTTGAAATCACGAATTTAAACGAAGTACCGATTTTTATTGTTAAATTTAACAATTATGTGGTGAAAATGCAACACTATCCCTACGGATGTTGGCTTCAACATTAAAGAATCGATCAAGGCCTTCTAAAGCAACGGTAAAAAATCTGACCAGAAAATTTGAAAGCTTTGGTTCTTTTTATTATGCTTTGTTGCATCATTGGGTAAACTCTGGCAGTTCTCACTTTGAAAACCTTATCTAATAAATTCCTTTTCCACATACTCTCCAATAAAATAGTTTACAACACAACCTGAAACGACTTAAAAGTTATGTCAGTTCAATGTTGTGCGTTATTTAAAACTCACCAGTTTTTTTATAAAAATATTTATTTTATATATTTCTTAATTTGCCAGAATGTTTTGTTTACTTTGGATATCCAAAAATAAAAATTTGGAATTAATAGTTTTATAAGTTTAGTTTAGATTTTTTTATATTTAACTCCCATTTTGTAAGAACACGACGGATATTTTGGGAATGACGTCGTAATTTTAAACCGTGTCAGAAGACAGACGAGAACTCAGCCGGCGCCCCGTCTTTAAGTTTCTGAGTTGCGCCAGCGGGAGGGCATTTCGCCCCAAAATCTGGCGTACACAGCGTTTCTTCGGTGGAATCGGGTTTCGAACCTAGAACCTTTCGGCCTCGAAATCAAAATATTACCACGAAGCCACCGCGACCCTCAAAGTCCTATAGGAATTTCGGGCGAAGTTTATCTGAAAATAATAACTTAAATGTAATTTTTAAATCAAATTTTGATACTAAACGTTAGATTGTTTACATTTTAATACATTTTCCTTCAATAATGATAGCTAACATTAATTATAATATTGGCACTTAGTTTAAAATTATAATCAATCAATTAATTAATAACTATTCAAGATACATTCCCTAGAAGACAAACTTAAGATCAAAGGGAAAAACGCTTTATTAAAGGCGAACTGTCACAACATTCGAAATTTATTAACTATCAATAGTGTGTATTGCGTTACTTTTCATTGCGTTTATCGTACAGAAATCTAAGTAATAAATTTAATTGCATATATTTTACAATATGTTGCAAGGAAATAAAATGTACTATCCGAAAATAAACATCAAGAAATGATAACAACTGGATTAAAAATCTTGTATTTACAACAAATAGCCTAAATAATGTAATATAATCCACGTGAGAAAGTTATAATCTTGAAGCAAAAGCCAACTATTTCCCAGATCTCATGGTAGAGACAATGTTACAACCTTGGAATGGGCTAAAAATTGAAAAATCATCAAAAATGTGATGGAACTAAGTCATTTATGATAAATAACGTAGACAAATTTTAAATATTGGTAAAAGCAAATGATTAAAAGAAATCCGTAACACTTTTCAAGCATAAAGTTGGAATAAAAGTAAAAGTCAAATTTCGAATTAAGTTCCAAAGAATAAATGAACTAACTTTTTTTCTGAGTTTAAAGATTGCAAAAGATGTGAGATTAAATATTCGTAGAAAATATGAAAACAGTCTGAATTTCACTACAACTACGAAAAGTATCGGTACTAAATTTCGAATAAAAATAAATTTAAAAGTTAAGAAAACTTTCTCGACAACTATACTGATATCATTAAAAAGATAGTTTTTGAAAAGATTTAGATGGCGTAAAAATTATTTTCTTGCCTATAATATTTTCGGCAGTTACAGAGGAGAAATGCTAACATTTCGCTAAATTGTAAATAATTACAATTATAATTAATATTAAGAAATGCTCCTGAGGTCATCATTTTTTCCACCAAAGTATGAATTTTTACATAAACATATTTAGCTTAAGAAAGGCACATATTCGCATTAATGTTTTATGTCCATGGCGGACACTCAGAATTGATAATTGAATAAGTACAGAGTTGAAAAAAATGCGATGGCGTATAAAGTGCGCCGACCTGATCTGAAAGTTCTAAAATGTTACCTGGCCGTAAAGGATTAAATAGAAAAATTGAATTTTTTATATTTCTCAAAATATTCCACTTTAAAAATACTGTGATATTTAAAAATATTTCTTAAAAAAATAAACACCTTTAAATATCATTGAAAAACCAGGACATTCTTTTCAGTTAAATAAATTTCGTTTCAAAAGTATATCTAATAATTATGCAGTCAAATGACAAATATTTCGAAATAATGTTATACATTTCAAGAAAAAAGTTCATGAAATTTGACTGTATAAAATCATTGAAAGTAATATATGAAAGGTAACATCTCATAAGGCGAAGCTCTACCAGATCCAACATCTGAATTAGATTCATTTCTGTTCTTATCATAAAAAAAATATAGTGCTTAATCCAGGTTCAAAACTTAACAAATTTTTATGTATTCATTTAAAAATAATTTATCTAAGTAATACCCACATTTTATTATTGTCTCAAAAATTATATTATTTCTACAATTTGATTATTTAAATAAAGTCTGTAGAAAGTTAATTTCTTTTTTTTAAATATCGAAAATAATTGTTTAAGATGTGCGCTGTGAAAAAAATGTTTTTTTTTCTAAAAAATTTATCTGTAAAATTATCATTGAGTCAACTCGGTGTTATATGACATGCTTGAAGTCCATTATAATGTTTTAATATATTAAACAAATTATTTAAGATCAATCGTTGTCAAGAAATATCCTAACAACAAATATTTCTTGTCAGCTCCCAAAATGCCTTTTTCGCTGTAAAAATGTGACAACTGTGTGTTCCAGTACTCTCCACAAGTAGATTGAGAATCATTATATTCACATGAACTACACATTTCTCGCATCTTAGGAATTATGCTTAATTTTTAATCATCAGTTTATCTACATCTGCTCGAGAGATAAAAGAATCCCGTGAGAAATTCAATGTCTTTTAAAAAGTTATATTTGAGCATAGAAGAAAATTTGTTTGAAAATGGTTTACCACTTTTTTAGCTCAAAGTTTTTCTATATAAATTTTCATTTTTTAACAAAAATCCGTTTGAAGAGGACATTTAGTTCCCTCTTATTTAAAGCTCGGATTTTTAATTCTGGGCTGGTGAATGAAGTTAACATTTAGAAATAGCTATCAACTGAAGGCTTCAGTGAAAAACAACGAGATACTTTTTTGCGATTTTCAGGTTACAGAGCTGCTATATACGACGTTATATGACGTCTTTGGAAAGGAGTAGGATGAAAAATGAAAAAATCTGAATTATACATCTCGGATATTGAACCAAAACAGTATACAGAAAAAATTATACGTTAAATAAATTCGTATCTTAATAAACATAATTTAAAAACATTTTTGGACTGAATAAAAATAATTTTTGTAGGATAATATTTTCCAAAGTTATCAAAAACGCCAAACTTGCTTAATTTTTCATTAACTGAAATTTTAAAAAGTAGTTACGAAGTACACATTCACCCTTTCAAAGTATGTTTGTGCAAAATTTATTTGTTCTAGGTTCAGCGGTTTGCCATGCATAACTTAAACGCGCAGACATACAAACGCACTCGCATTCTCCATTTTTAATCGTAGAGATATAAATATGATGCAGCCTTTCTAAAAGTAAATACATTGCCGGAAAAAAACCGAACACCAAGAAAGAGTTATGCTAGATAAACGAAATTTGATAGGCGTGTTTATACATCTGAAAGATGACGTCTATTCAAATTTCGCGCTTGGCGCATAAGTGTGGCGCAAGTAGCGCCACTATGAACAAGCAAATCAGGTTTGCTTTAAATACGCACTGTAAAGTTTATGAGCGTTATTTATCGTTGGGATTTGACGTCGTGAGTTCATGTTAGTCAAGAATGCCTTTAAGAAGACGAAGAAGCCATTATCAACAGCTTACTGAGTTTGAACGAGATCGTGTAGTAGGGCTACGAGAAGGTGGATTTTCTTTCCGCGATATTGCAGAAAGATTTGGCAGGAATGTATCCACTGTACATGATTCTTGCCAGAAGTGGTCAAGAGAAGGTACTGCCTCAAGAAGACCGTGTTCCGGGCGGCCACGTGACACTACTGAGAGGGAAGACCGCTGTGTTCGGCGTATGGCTGTGGCGCATTATACTGCTTCTGCGGCAGAAATTCGAGCTGTAGTTGGCACCACAGTGACAAACGAACCGTTACAAATCGGTTACCACAAGGACAGCTCCGAGCCAGACGCCCTGTAGCGTGCATTCCACTGACTCCAAACCTCTGCCGTTTGCGACGTGAGTGGTGTCAAGCTAGAGCTCATTGGAGGACGCAGTGGAGATCAGTTGTGTTTTCTGCTGAAAGCCGGTTTTGCCTTGGTGCCAGTGATGGCCGTGTGCTTTTTAGAAGGAGGCCAGGTGAGCGCCTGCAACCAATCTGTCTGCGGCCTAGAGACACTGGATCTACACCTGGAGTTATGGTCTGCAGAGCAATTTCCTATGACAGCAGGAACACTCTCGTGGTTGACCCATGCATCCTGACTGCAAATTTGAACATCAGTCTGGTGATTCAACCTGTTGTGCTGCCATTCATGAACAGCATTCAAGGGGGTGCTTTCCAATAGGATAACGCTCGTCCTTATACCGCTGTTGTAACCCAATATGCTATACAGACTGTCGACATGTTGCCTTGGCCTGCTAGATCACCAGATCTTTCTCCAAAAGAGCACGTATGGGACATGATTATACGACAATTCCAGCGTCACCCACAACTAGCATTAACCGTCCCTGTACTTACCGACCAAGTGCAACTCCATCCCACAAACTGGCTCGTTTGCATGCTTGCATTCAAAGTTCTGGCGGTTACACCGGTTATTAATGCACCAGCATTTCACATTTGAAATGGCTCTTCTCGCGCTTACATTAACCTGTGATCTTGAAACTTTTATCAATTCAATATGTTACCTAAACAAATATATTGCCAAAATTTCATTACTCTGCATTAATTTTTTCTTGGTGTTGGGATTTTTTCTGTCAGTGTATTTCAAGAGTCATGATTTGCTGTATTACCTTAAAAAGAATTAAAATAAAGATAGTGGACTTAAGTTTGTTATCTAAATGCCCAGGACACTGAAGTTTTGATTCTCTTTTTTCAATTTAGAAAATTGGAACTCTCCATTTAGAATACTATGTTAATATAATAATTTTCCTCAAATTACTTCTATTTGTTTTTTTAAATTGCCATGTTAAAAAATGGCGTTTTGCGAAAAAGGAAATTGCAGTGTATGAACATTTTTCGATCGAATGGATGGCAATAATTCTACAGATAACTCCGGTAAGAACATTTTGAAATAGTGACAATTTTCTTACGAAATAATTTAGTGAGTATTGTTTGAACAGATATATCTTAAAATCTTTTCTATCTGTATTTAGATTCTAAAAATAAGTTGTATTTTAAATGCCGTAGAAGAAAAATAAAACATTTAGGTGTTCTTGGAGACGTTTACAAAATTATTACCACAATTTTAATACAAAAATTTATTTTTTGAGTTAAAAATTCCAAATTCACAAACACAGAAATTTTTGCTTATATAAAGATTAGACTTTTATGTCTTGCCTGGTGCAAGGGAATTATAGTATTTATTAATTAAAGGATCCAGGGGAAAAAGGAAGATATTCCATTTTTTGACGATTTGAGCTTTCAGCGCCATCCATAGACGTAGTTATATAATATCGGTTGGGAAACGGACAGAACGATAAAATTCCATCAGAATTATACATTTGAAATATTGTAAAAATTAGGAGAACGATGTTAAAATCAGAGAAATAATTATACTTCAACTAAATTAGAGTCATAGAAAAAACTACTTTTAAAAATTTTTAAAAACGTAAAATCGTAAATCTTTTTAAGTTAAAATCTTTGGTATAATATTTTCCGAAGTTATCGAAGAAAAAAGACAATTTCGGTTAATTTTTGGTTACATAATACAGGGTGTTTATAATTAAAGTTGCACTTTAAAAAGGCTGTAAAGAAAGAACCACTGGCCAGAATGACCTGATATTTCATCTGAGTATAATTAAAGAAATGAGAATTTGTTCTGCGAAAAAAATAGTTCAAAAGTTGACCGATAGATGGCGCTGTACTCGTGATAAGATGCTAAAAACGATTGCTTTAAAAGATATCCTAATTTTAAGATTAAAAGGCATGACATGCTGTTGTGGCACTCTTTGTTCAAAGCCCATCCACCACGGCAAGGTGGTTCCACAGCGAATAGGAAAAAAAATCGGTTTTTAATTGTCCCTGGGCCAAAAACCGTAGAAAAAGCAAAAACTGGTGAAACCATCAAGAAAAGGAAGTCGACTTCGACTTGCTTAAGAAATGTTCAATATGTTGTCCACTGTCTTCTCCTATGAGCTGAAAGCGCAAAACAGCATGTTCCACTATAGATCGGAGTGTTTCAGAGGTAATATTGTGAATGGATTGCGTAATGCGGTTTTTCAACTCAGCTAAGTTTGCAATCGGACCCCTGTACACAACACCATTTAGGTAACCCCACAGACAGAAGTTGCAAGGTTTCAGGTCAGGTAATCGTGGCTGTCAGGCTGTTGGGAAATGGCGACTGATAATTCTGTCATATCCAAAATGCAGAATCAACAGCTTCTTCACTAGTGCTGCAATGTGCGGAAGTGCGCCATCTTGCATAAAAATTGCGCTATCCCCACATCTGCACTGTTATAGTGATGGTTGCGCAAAAGAAATTCATAACGTGTCCCAATGACTGTACAGGGTACCAATCTCCTCGAAAAAGAAAGGACCAAGAAAGGAAAGAGAGACAATGCCTAGATAGCACGTAAGTTTGCAGCAAGTTTGATTTTGACTTGATATTCCCTTGTCACGGCAAAATTTGACGCGTCAAACTTGAAAGGAACTTGTAGCAAGTTCGCTGCGACAACTAGCGCCACCCTCGCTTGCAACGCATTTTTGCTGCAAGTTCGATGTGACAAATAGCGCCACCTCCCTTGTAAATCAAATTTGCAGCAAATTTGCAAAACAAGCTTCATGCAAAGATAGAACAATAAAGAGATAATTATCTTCGTCTCTGTTTTAAAAAAATATCCGATTTTTAATAGCATCTCCTAGACCGCCTTCTTTTTGTTAATTCAATAAATCAATGATAATTTGTGAAAAAAATAACTTTTTAATAAAAAAAAATTTGAAACATTTTCCATCTTTTTACTAAATATATCACTCGCACTTTAAAGAAAACTATATCGCCTTTTAATTAATGTTGAAATTTTAACGTTTATAAACAAAATTAAATCTAAAAAACAGTCAGTGTTTGTTGAAAAATAATAACTTATACATTTTGTCCCATTTCAAAGTAATTACTTTTGAACTCTAATTTCATAATTTATTCTGCTAGCAAAACGTAGTTATTAGCGAAACTCGCTCTCTCTTTGACTTCAAATCATATTCTCAACTCAAAAAATTAATGAAATCAAGAAAAAAGTTTAAAATAGATCGTATACGAATCGAATCGAACGATGTATTAGCGAAATCTGTCTTCTCCTCTCAGAATTCAGCTGGCTCAATGGTTAGCGTCTCCGCTTCGGAACCGGGAGGTCGCGAGTTCTATCCCGTGTTGTGTTCGTACTCTGTTTTTGCTATAATTTGCAATGAGTTTGCAATGCAAGATTGCGGTAAACTTGCTGCAAGTTTGTCCTATGGTGACTTCGAGGCTTGCGTTAAGTTGCTGCAAGCTTGTTTCACACTTGCACATTTGTCGTGATAAATTTTCAGAAAGCTTGCAGACTTGCAGTGCAAATTTGCTGCAAACTAAAATTACTATCTGGGTGGTTGCATTTGGAACGGATTCTCTCTTGCCCATATTCTGCAATTTTGAGTATTGACAGAACCTTGGAGATGGAAATGGGCTACGTCTGTCCACAAAATGTTCCATGGCCATGCATGTCCACTTCCATTCGAGCAAGAAATTGCAGAGTGAAAGCTTCTCGTTTTGGCAAGTCAGCAGGAACCAACTCCTGAGAGGTTTGTCCGCGCATGGGTACTACAGTCATAATCGGCAATAAAGTGAAAATCGGCACATACTCATATATTCTTATAAATTGAATAAATGATTTATATTGCAGATCGATGATTTTTATTTCACGATTCAAGTTTTAGAAACTATCAATTTGAGGAAAACCCTCATGATTTTATTTCTCTTAGAGAATGAAATTAACTCAGCTCTTGCAATGACTATATCTTTCTGAATCTGAACGGTAATAAACTAGATAGTTGAGCTTTATATCTGGCATCCAAATTATAAAAGAAACATTATACTCTTTTCCTCATAACAGCAATAAACAATTATTTGCTACAAATACTCATATTTCCTCAAATATTCCAAGTACTTACTTCAAATTTTAATACAATACTTCGCTTATATATTGTCAGATATTCGGTCAATTTCGTGTAATTTGATCGAAAACTCTGAAAGTTTTAAGTAAAAAATATTTTGAATACATCTGTATTCAATTTCCAAAGATTATGCATATTATTAAAGGTCGCAGGAGAAAAACCAAACATTTAGATTTTCTTTGATATATTCACAAAATATGTAAACATGTCCCAGCATGTATTAAAACATTTTCACCATTATTTTAAAACAAGAAATTCCTTTTAAATTTGTGTTATGGCAAAAATCAACTTCTTTGACCAATTTTAAATTTATTTTATTTAGGGCTTGGACTTTTATGGCAGGGCTGATGAAAGAAAAGTGCTGTAATTATCAATAGAAGGATCCACGGGAAAAATGAAGATAGGCTTCTTTTACGATCTTCAGTCGCAGCGCCATCTCTTAGCTAAATGCATGTATTTATATTATATCAGTTTGTAAAAGGGATATGGTAAATGGGTGGGGTAAACAAAAGTTTCCGTGCACAGCTATAGCCAGAAATAAAAGCTTAATTTGTCACTGAAAATCTTTTGTGAAGAAAACGGAAATTAACAAAATGGTTCATTACAAATGCATATATTATTTATGACAAATACAAAGAAAAAATATTGAGATAATTAAATAATAAATTTAAAGAAACAAAAAATGCGACTAATGAGGAAAAAAAAATTGGACGGTATTTACACAGTTTATGAAAAGGTATCTTTTATGTTAACCAAGTTTTAGATAGCGGTCGGACTCCCTCCTTTGACATACCCTCGAACGTTGTGGCATGACTTCCGTGAGTTTTTTTTTTTTCTTGGAAATGTTTATTTCAAATGCCCTGAATGGCTCTTCGTAGTTAGACCTTGTTCTAAATCTCATATTTTTTGTGCTCACGACCGATTTCTTTCCATTCATGTTCTTTGGGGATTAAGTCGCGATACCGGGATGTACTGAGACGCTTCTGTTTAACATGACTGAGGCACCATTCTTAAAAAATCTTGGATGTGTGTTTAGGATCGTTGTCGTAATGGAAAGTAAATGAAGTTCCAAGGGACAATTTTTCTGCACTAATTAAGACATTTTTCTTTAGAATGTTAAGATACATGTACCTATCCATTGTTCTTCTATAAAACATAAATAGCAGACACCAGCAACACTCATACACATCTACACCATGGCGCCTCACCGTGCTTGAGAGTTAAAGATAAATTTTTATTTAGGATCTGTTGATTTAGTTTTCACCAGACCATAACTCGACCATCTGACCCATGGATACTAAATTTTGATTCATCTTTAAAAAAGGCCGATTCCCCAAAAAATAAGGGCTAGCTTAGATGCTTCTTTGCAAACTCGAGGCGCTTTCTCCGTTACAGACATTTATACAAGGCTTCTTGCGGGCCGCACGTCCATCGTAACCTGCATTTATAATGACATTTCTCACCGGTTGAAGATCGGTCTTTAGATCAGCTGCGACTTCAGGTTCACTTTTTCGTGGATTATCTTGAACCTTACCCAAGATATTTCTCTGATGCATGTGGTTTAGCTTCGGAGGTCTTTGAGATCGATCTCTTTCCTCAAATTTTTGAAGCTCACGGTATCTTTCAATAACATATTATACTGCAGACGTCGGATTTATTAACGATTTAACCGATTTTTTTCATAGATAATCCCTCATTTCTCAACTGAATAACCAACTTAGGAATATTTTTAGGAATGTTCGTTTTAATACGATAAAATGTAAGATAGAATTAAATAACTGTTTCTGTTATCCCTTCATGACACTTACGTTCTTTCCAGTTTTGAAAATTTACCGTGAGTCAGTTGTCGAAGATTTCAGGAATAATTTTCATACTGCAT
>BGPR01046953.1:0-11911 GCA_013235015.1 Araneus ventricosus
TTTTCCCATGATGCCTCTCTGTCATTCTTGTCTGTGTGCTTGTATCGCGATGTAGTTCTCTGTTTTTGTCTTGTGTGTTGTAACTTTAATGTTCTGTGCTGTGGAACGTAACCTAATAAAATGGTTCCTAAAATTGACTGGATTCTTCAGCAGCTTTACACACAAACGTGGGGTGCCAATTATAGAGGGACGAGACTCAAGTTTGTGTGTAGTGCTGCTGAAGAATCCAGTCAATTTTAGGAACCATTTTTATTAGGCTACGTTCCACAGCACAGAACATTAAAGTTACAACACACAAGACAAAAACAGAGAACTACATCACGATACAAGCACACAGACAAGAATGACAGAGAGGCATCATGGGAAAAAGATGGCTCCAGTAGCGCCACCTACCATAGAAAGGAGAAGGCAGCTGATTGTAACCGCTACAAAACAAAAATGGCTGAATTGTAGCATGGCATTGAGAGAAAACTAAGAATCAGAAGCTTCACTGGTACTATCTGTATAAGATAAAACAGAGTTAAAAATTATTATTCTCTTGCGTAATTATTATTACTTCAAAACAAAAAAAGTAAATTATCCTCCGATCCCGTTTAATTTGTAGAATATTTTATTTGGAATCCTGATAGCAAATGTTTGTTTTTCATAATTTGATCACAAATTTAATTAAAAAATAGTATAAACTATTTATCATATATATAAATTTTATATGTTTCATTCTGAATCACCATTTGCAAATCCTTTTTTTGAAATATCCAGTTTTTGTGTATTTATAAATTTTATATGTTTCATTTTGAATCACCATTCGCAAATATTTTTTTTTTTTTGCAAAATACCCAGTTTTTGGGTATTTACCCACCATTAAGGAACTGGGGCTATGTGGGGTTGCAGCTCCCAAACTGAAATTTTGATTGGGTTTAAAATCAATTTCAACTGTTTGTTCTTAATTTCCCTTTCTTTAAAAAATAATAAAATCGCGACAACGTTGCTTTCTGGCTTGACGGGATCGAAAATGTTCCTATACTTTTCTAGTCATTCCACTTGTACTTGTAGCGTTGACGCGGTCGAAAATATTTTTTGGCTACTTATTTCATTGTATTTTTTTATTAAATTATCGGAAGTATTGTAGAGTTCTTTATGATTATTATTGTCAAGCGAGCAAAATCTGCAAAGTTAAAGTGTTTTGGTTTGCATAAGCAATGAGGTTCGAGATTCGTCACGACGATACAAAATTTTTATGACCACAGCCCCTCCCAGACCCATATCCTGGATTCGCCACTGTACCCACTCCACATCACTATGCATATATAAATATCCGACAAAATATTTAAATTTACCTAATGGTTCTTGAAATCGTAAGACATTTAATAATGTGCTGACATTTTGTCTTTGGTGCAATCTTGTAATCCACCAGCGTCTTTCTCTTCTTTTTCTGTAAAATCTCATTCATAACAATAAATGCGGCAGTTGCAACGACTTGTATTTCTCTTTGCCGCGCAGCTATGCTGATCGAATACACTGAACGACGGCGAACGACAGCACAAACGAGCGAAGCGAATCCTAGGTGATCACGCACGCATGCTACGAGAGGGTATGCACATTCGTTACTTCTCAGCGCATGAGTATTCAAGTCTGGAAGTGGCTTAAGAATAACAAAAATGGCGAAAGAATTATAGAAAATTTCAAAGGTGAAAAAATACCTGTTCTTATCAAAAAGGAATTATTCAGGACTTCATAAAAAAATCTCTTTGAAAGTTCATGATGTCATGGCCATTAATTAAAATAAATCTCTACTAATAATAAAGGAGAATGTGTGTGTGTATGTTGGCGTTCTACAAGGTAGACCGCTGTGCTTAGAGCTACGAAATTTGGCTCGAACATTCTTTGGAAGGTGGGAATGTGCACCTGAGAGCAGTTTTTTTCTGAAATTTTAATTAATTAAAAAAATAAGCGAAATTTTAGCCTTTTTCCTTAATAACTTTCGAAAATATTACAGAATAAAAATCATTAACAAAAATCATTTTTACACCATCTGAAAGCGCGAAAAATTATCTTTTCAATGGTCTCAATTAAGTTGCCGTAAAATCTTTAATTTAAATAACCATTTAAAATATCTTTTGGCATAATAAGACAATACTTTTCATTGTTGCAACGCAATTCAAACCATTTTCATTGTTTAAATAAATAAACATTTGCATCTTTCTCTTCCATTGTTGAAAATTAAGGTAATATCTTAATGTTTAATGCTATGTTTTAATCAGCATAATTTCATACAGCTAACATGCTGCTGGAAGTAAAATGTGCCGCGTTATTTTAATATTGAAATCAAATGCATAATTTGAAAGAGAGCGAAGATGATGCCGTCAACATGGAATTAGAGGTTACATGACATGGTCAGTTATTTGACTCCATTCGGGACTTTTACTCAGACAACGAACAGAATAGGTGCAAGGCTATTCAAAGAACATGGGTTAAATATCTATCAAAATTTGAAATTACTTTGTTATAGGAACCATGAATATCAATTTATACATAAGAGATTCAGTTGAAATCATATTCCCGGCGAACAAGCTGGTCGCCGAAGGCGGTTAGTAAATAAATAAAAAAAACATCCGAGAAGTAGTGTTGTAGCAAAGAGGAGTATTGACTCCCCAGCCGTCAATCTTGGCAGGCTCCGCGAAGGTAACATTGCTGAATATCTTATTCGCCTCGAAATATTCTTTGTCAGATTTTTAAAACTTATATTTTGATATATTGTTCTAACGCCAAAAAATTATCCTGAAGACTATATTTTTATTCATAAGCCAAGTGGAAACCACGACGAGTGGGAGGTCTTAAAGGATACAATCAGTGCTGGCTCTGGAACCTACTGAAGCAAGCATCCTCAACTTTTTCTAAGCAAATAAATAAGGTTTTAAGGAATTTTATACATAACGGAGACAAATTTTTCAGAAAACAACACATCAGATCACATAAAGAATGAACAGACTTCTTTTATTAATAAACATCTTATTACTGCAAGTGAACCATATACGTATTTCCACTAAAAAATAAAAGGACTGAATTGAAGATCAAAAGACCAATTTCCGTAAGTTCCCTGACGGTTTTCCAGGTCGTAGTTCGATAAAAGTATTTCAAAGATCGACGTTTATAAAATAAAAAACCTTTTTGGCGGCGGGATAGAAACGGGGAACTTTCGGTTCCGAGCCGAAGATCCTAACCACTAGACAAAAGGAATTCCCCATGTCCGGAGGCGGATATTGGCTAATATACATTAGAGTAAGATGGCGTAGCACAGTGCGCCACACCTTCTTCTATAGTTTTGATTTAAAAGAGACAGGTATTTGTCTGCTGGGTTGAACTTCGTATTTCTTTATTAGTAAATGTCAGTTTATTCACTGTAAATGATCTATGGATATTTATAGTCAAATCTGTTTCAAAGTCTCGCCGTCCTCTGTGACTCTTGAATAGTCAAGTTCAAAAGATCTGGGTAGAAAATTCCATTCTTTGTTTGCTGGTCTTCGTTGACCATCAAAAGCCACCACATCACTTCTAAATAAATAACGATAACAATCAGTTTAACAGGGTTATAAAACAAATAAATTACACACACAATGTAAATAGTAAATTTTAGAAATACAAATGAGTACACAAATATTCCATGCCGTCGCAACATCTGCATGATACTATCGAACAAAATAAATAACCCAAGAAGAACTCTCCTGTTAAAATTGAAAATCAGTATTTTAAGAAAATGGCAAATGCTTCATCAGAAAAGTTTACCAGAATGGGTTCTCTTAAAATATTAATCTCATCGATTTTAGTTGTTATTGTATTGCATTATACCGGATCATCGCATTATAACGGAGCATATACATAATTTAGCTACAAGTGGTGGTAGGTTGCATAAAATCAAACCTAAATGAGACAGCGAATGGAATAGAAATGCCAGCTCCATGCAGAACCATCACTTTCAAAAACCCCACACGAAGGCATTTTTGATGAAATAAATGCGATTCTTAAATCCACGCTTCATTAACCATTCTAATGAAATCGCATTTCATGGCAGGAGCCTTGTACAGCGTGTCCACACTTATCGTGATCAATAGCTAATTTCTAAACCGTTAGAGATAGACGTATAGTCCCAATTGGGAAAATGCTTTACATGAAGGGGGAAATTATAATATAGGTTTTTTGAGTCACTAAATTTTCTTTCTCAAAAAAAAAAAAAAAACGAATTCTAACTTTTTATACGATTCCCCGGTCCTATCATATTTAGTAAAATATTCTTGACATTCTAACATTTTAAACAAAAAAAAGTCCCACTCTTCTGCGACTAAAACTGAGCGAGTTAATTTCATGATTTTTAACCAATCAGCGGCCTCGTCGAGCAAATGCTGCGCGTTGATTGGTAGGTCGTCTTCAAAACGGCTATTGAAATGGTCTAAATCAGCGATATTCAAAGCTCCATAACTCGGTCAGTTTTAGTCGCAGAAGAGTGGGACTTTTTTTTGTTAGACTGTCTAGAATATTTTACTAAATATGTCTGATAGGACCGGGGGATCGTATAGAAAGTTAGAATTCTTTTTCAGGAATATACTTATTCACTCAAAAAACCTATATTATAATTCTTCCCTTCATTTAAAGCATTTTTTCAACTGGAACTATATGTCTATCTCTAACGGTTTAGAAATTAGCTATTGATCGCGATAAGTGTGGACACGCTGTATAATTCCTGTCATTTGTTTGAAATGTCAAGTTTATTTATTATGTTTAGAATTTTAATGCGTCATTTTATTTTGTTCATACTAAAATGAAAAAAAAAACAACCCTGAAATGTTAAACGAGTTATAAAAAAATTATAAAGGTGATAAGGATTTAATGCGTAGATTAAAAAACGAAGCAAAATTTTATAAAACTGTGAATTCCGGATTACTGAAGGGGAAAAACAAAGAAAAAAATGGTGCAAAACCACGGACCGCTCAGAGGATCTATCCGCCTCGTCGAAGATTTTAAAATATTAGTATTGAAGTATATTAGATTTGAACCAGAGTATGCGGAACTTTCAGAAATACATTCACACCACGGGTTTAGTAGACCCGTTACAACACTGATTTCTTTTTACTGAGAAATGAATAAGATAAAATTCCAACATATCTCATTAACACAGCACGACCTCATTCTAATCCTTACCCTGAAAATATTATTAGAATTTCAAATTAACCCTTTGACCAGTGGCGGCTCGTGAGCTCAGAAACGAGGAGGGCTGCAAGATAATATTCATCAAAAGAATACATTTTTAAAAAGCCACTTTATATTTCAGCAGGCAAATTTTTTAATTCCAAAGCCACATATGAAATTTCCTGCTTCTCAAACAAATTAAATGACCAGCATATGATATTTGCTACTAGTTTTACTAACAAAAAGTTAAGGGAATGTTGATGTGACGATTTTGCTGACGAAAAAAAAAATAAATAAATAAAATAAAAGTCCACATACACACTTCCCTCGCTAACACTCTTCTAAAAATGAATATCTTCTTCAAAAGAAATCCAGCCTTCTTTCAAGAGAAAGCAAATAATCAATCAACCAGATGTGTTTGTGTCCACGCAACACAAACCGAAACCAAAACCCATAAACAACCAACGAGATTACTACTTTGTGTGGGAATGAGGAAAAAAGAAAAATATATTAAAAAGAGCATCTTTTTCTCGTTCGGGTTGGCTCCGTGCCAGCCAGAGCTGTGTTGACTTTCAGCCCATAGCCCGTCTAAGGTAAAGGCAGAAAGGGTTGCTTTTTCCCTCCGGAGTTTCTACGCTGTGAATGGATTTCGGAGGGGCAGAGCATTTTGCAGCTCAAACCCGCGTCTCTCTTCGTTTGGATTCATTTTATGTCTTTTTTTCAATTTCTTATTGCTTTTCTTTTGCATTTTCGTAAGTCACTGCACTCCGAGAGTGGAAAAGTAAGCAAATAAGATTAAAAACGAAAAATGCAAGTTTAAAAAATAATATCAGGGGGTGCTGCAGCTCTGCAACCCTAGTGGACGAGCCGCCACTGCCTCTGACTGCATAATTTTTTTGAATTGCTATTTAGATGCAACGTTTTAAAACATGTTCATATACCGTTGAACCAACCTAATTGCTATTTACATGCAGGTCTTGATTAGTATAATATGTTTAAACGTTTTGAAAGTGCTAAGCAAACCCATTAGCTTGCGAAAATCGCAAGATGCAGCAGAAAACAGACGAACTTCCAACCTGTGGAAATCGCGGGATTCGCGGTAAGAGGGTTAATGAAAGTACTAAGCTGGCAATCGGTGGCGGCGATTGGGTGGAAAAAGTGTGGGGGGGGGGGGTCAAAAATAACACCTAAAAGTACCCCGGAGTATAGAGTGTAGACAACAAAATTTAGTTGCAAAATCAGCTAAACTTTTATTTTAACTTAAATTTTAATTATTAGCAATCATTTAAATGTTAATTATTAAATTTTAATATAAATTAAAATTTAAGACAGCTAAAATGAAATAAAAATTTAATTTTTCCGTAGAAAACGGAAGGGGGGGGTCACGTCCATTGAGACTATGTTAATAATAAATAACAGTGCTTACGAAAACACTGTTCAGTTAATTGATAGAATCAAGGCCAGATTTTCCATAGGGCCAATCTAGGGCGAAGCTGTCAGGGGGTGCATACACGGAAGAAATAACCACCAAATATTTACAAACTTTTCAGGATTATTTTGAAAAGTGCATAAAATATGTTTTTGAAATTGACATTCGTCAAATGAATTATATTGAACGATACATTTTTTCGTCTTTTTTTACCACCATTTCTTGCTCTTGTACTTCCACGCGTTGGAATCGATTTAGTAAGATCTGTCCACTTCAGCGACTTTTCAAGCCTATTCACGCAGAAAAGCGTGAACGAAGCAAAAACTCGATGAAGTATTTTTGCAAGTGTTAATTTTATGTTATTTCACAAGGAGTGAAATTTTGAATTATAAATTTAATATGGTCCAAGGATCACAAAGATTTCATTAAGTAATTACATGTTTCAAAGATAAACTGTGGTATATTAAATTTAAAATTATATGTAAACTTTTTGAGAGGGGCCGCAGAATATGCTTAGGGCGCAGAAATGTGTAGATCAGGCCCTGGACGGCACAGTAAAAGCCGACCGACCGTATTCTTCCACCCAGTGAAATATTCCCGCAATTATCCTAATCAGTTTGAACCATAGAGATGCGTATTCTCCACGCCATGTTGAATACTGACATGACCAGAGTCTAGTGAAGGACTGCTCGAGGGCACGATGAATTCCCATGAGAAAACACATTAGTATGGCTTACAGTGGCTTCGAATTTTTTATCCACGCGGGGGGGAGGGGAAATGACACCTTTTGGGGAAGTACACGAGAAAGATTGGGGGAGATCATTCCCGCTGGTATTTTATATCATAGAAGAGAGAACAGGCAATCGAAAATATTAAAAAATTAGAATATAAATATCTAACATCGAGTTTATAAAAAAATTTCCAAGCGGACGTTGGCTAACTGATTTTCCATCGTATCGTCCAGTGTATAACTCATGACAGTCAGTCATAAACTTGGCGCTCATACTCTTTACATCATAAGACGGGCAGTCACACACACAGCTTACAGTGTTGAATTAATTGACGCACTGAATTAATAAATCAAGCTCACAGTGTTGAATTAATTGGCTCATTGAATTAATAACTCCAGCTAACAGTGTTGAATTAATTGGCTCACTGAATTAATAAATCCAGCTCACAGTGTTGAATTAATTGGCTCATTGAATTAATAAATCCAGCTCACAGTGTTGAATTAATTGGCTCATTGAATTAATAAATCCAGCTCACAGTGTTGAATTAATTGGCTCAGTGAATTAATAAACCCAGCTCACAGTGTTGAATTAATTGGCAGCCTTGGTGTACTCGTCTAGAAATGTTTAATAATTCTCTTGCAAAAATAAGTTGTAAAACCAGCGGGAGTGGTCTCCCCTAAACTTTCTGGTATACTTCCCCAAAAAGTTGCTGTTTTCCCCCCCCCCCCCGCGCGGATTAAAAAATTCGAATCTATTGTAACTCAGATTCCAATGACTAACACAAGGTTTTTCACTTTAGATTATAGTGATTGTAACATATTTAGGTAAAGAATCAAATTCGAAGAAATGCGTGCCGATTAAAACACATCTATCACACACTGCTAGGTTCCACTCTTGACGACTCAAGGAAAAAGTGACGTAATCATTCCGCGTGCACGATTGCTACCAGTACGCATGCGCATGGAGAACCGGATTAGGAAAATTAATTGTGCAATTTGAACGCCGTTTTTTAAAAGATTGACACAAAAATTGGATATATATCTACAATCAAGGTAAGAAGGCCACATACCAAATTTCATTTATCTAAGTAATCTTGTTAAGAAGTTATTGCGATTAAAAACATGCGAGTGTACAGACCCACAGACAATCAACCCTTGGACGGATTTGGTTCAAAATTTGATATGGACCTACATTCATGATGATAAAACTTTGCACCAAATTTTATCCATGTAGCTATTCAAGTTTTTGAGTTATAGTGTTCACATGACCGCGGACAGATAGACTTTCCTTTGATGGATTTTGTCCAAAATTTGATAGAAGCCTAAAAATTATGTGTAAAGATCACATGCCAAATTGCATCTCTGTACCTCAGATAGTTTTCGAGTTATCGTGTTCACAGACACACAGCAGTCATAATTCTACAATTGTGTTTTTCGGACGCAGGGGGTCTAAAACGTGGAGATTCGTCAAAATCTCGAGTTCGAATTTTACTTTCTCGTATACAAAGAGAAAGTATTGTAATCGTCAAAAAATTCGAACTCGAGATTTTGAAGAATCTCCACGTTTTAGACTTCCCCGAATCCGAAAAACACAATTTTGGAATTATGTCTGTCTGTCTGTGAACACGATAACTCGAAAACTATCTGAGGTACAGAGATGCAATTTGGCATGTGATCTTTACAAATAATTTTTAGTCTTCTATCAAATTTTGGACAAAATCCGTCAACAGGAAGTCTCTCCGTCTGTATGTCCGAAGTCATGGGAACACTATAACCTAAAAAACTTGAATAGCTAGATGGATAACATTTGGTACACAGTTTTATCATCATGAATGCAGGTCCGTATAAAATTTTGGGCCAAATCCGTCAAAGGGTTGACTGTCTGTCGGTCTGTATAATCGCATACTTGTTAAGCATTCGTTTCAAAACTGATCTCCATGCGCATGCGTACTTAGCAATCTCTCGTACCAAGCGGGAGGGTTATGTCACTTTGTACTAGAGACTGAGTTTGTGATATATATGTTTTATCTACTGTTTTGTTTTCGCTCGCTCGTATAATAGCGGATCTTGCTGGAGTGTGATGCAAAATAAATATTGCTAAGTTTTAATACATAGGCATCTCTTTTTATATGATTCTTCACTTAAATATTTTACAATCACTATAATCTGCAATGAAAAAACTTCTGATATTCGTTGCATTCTGGATTACAGTAGGTTCGATTTTTTTTATCCACGCAAAGGGAGGGAAATGACAAATTTTTGAGCAGTATACAAGAACGTTTAGGGGAGGCCACTCCCACTGGTTTGACGAATACAATACTTTCTCTTTGTATACGAGAAAGTAACAAAAAGGAAACAATTTTTTTAGAGGATTTTGAAAGTGAGAACAATGTCTCACTTTTTCTGTTAACACATTTTCGGTGTTTCCAAATTATTTTTACCCTTTCTATCGCCTCCCCCTTTTCCAAATGATGCCAGCTACTAGTAACCTGTGGGGTAGTATTAGTAAAATAATGAACAAAACCTGACCTATTTCTGCAACAAGTTCACCATTACTGGCCTAGGTCTAAATGTCACGGTACTGCTTAATTCATAACTCAAAGACAGCTCAACTTAGCAATACAGTAAAAGCCACAGAGGCTCCTTTTGAGCTGAATGCAATAGTCTTGCAATTGTCCTAATGTATTTTGAAAGTAACTGCCATATTTGAACCAATTTTGTTTTAACTACCAATAACAGATATTCTCTGAAACAAAACTCTATTTTCAAAACGCACGGTATTTAATTTCCCCGCTTTCTGTCTGAAATTAAGCGAATCGAAATTGACCTTGGTGCATTCCGGGAAAAAACTTATCTATTTATTTTTTTCTTTTTTTGTCTCGTCTAGGTGCTGACGCGATTGTGATTATTAAGCAAACGTGGTTCGATTTGTTGCAGCAACAAAAATCTGTTCTCAAAATGTTCGTTATTTAGTTTCATAGAGCATTTTTTTCTACCTTCTAAAATTACGTAAATCGAATTTGGTGCATTCCGGGAAAAAGCATTTTTTTTTCGTCCCGCAGCTGGTTAATCAGAACACATAGTTAAATTCATTTTATTTAACCATTCCTTTTTATCATTTTAACATGGTAGAAACTTCTAATATATCACAATGTCGCTGCTTTTGAAATTATTTATTGATCTGATTTTTTTCTGTAATTTCTTTTGTACACACATATATAAAACGATTTTCGTGGTTGTAGACATTGAAATAAACAGGCCGAGCAAATAACTACTTCTTATTTTATTATCAAACTATTTAAGTAAAATATAGGAGAGTGGTGGGTATACGTGCATCTCCGTTTAGGTTACAAGTAAAAGCGAACAGCAAAATCCCTGTATTCTCTCAGATAAGGGAATAACATATTGACACGTGATCAAAGTGATGGGAATATTGGATATTTTTAATAAATTACGTAAGCGTCACAGGGAAAAAGTCTGGCGCCAAGGAGACGCCGTCATGATTTTCTGTGGGCACGTGAAAGCGATTAAATATTCTTTTAGTAATAAACATGCCAATATGAGAGATTTAATATACCTCCAGCGCGGGAAAAGAACGAAACTGGAGTTTTAGAAAAATGATTTTGGAATACATTAAGATTTTAAAATATATAATATTAGAATTTGAAATAAAATTGAGTGAGATTATTACATATATATACAGCAATATAAAGCTCAAAAATATGTTATGAAAATTGAAATATGAAGGCGATGCAAAAAAACTTAAAATAATCTAATTAAAATGAAAATATCTCAGAATGAAGATATGTCAGATTAAAAAGTATGAATCAGACAAAATATTACAAAGGAGGAAAAGAAATCAACAGGTTGCATTACTGGCGTTTCTCAAATATTAAATAATTTTTACAACATTAAATATCCGACTAAAGATAAAAAAATATATGAAAACCAACAACTGACACAAATTTTCTTTTACCAGAGCTCATTACTTCCACCAAAAATGCTTTAATTCATCCAGAAATAGGCATACATTTCATTCAGAATTGCAGTTGTTCTTTCAGTATGGAAGATTTAAAAAACATTTTGACGGTAAAGTGAATAATTTGATCCACTATGCATGCGTTTCATATCATTACATTGTTAACCGGTTGCATATTAATCAATCTTTCATATTTTTAACTTCAATGTATATGCGATAACTTTAACTTTAGATTAACTTTAATCTAAAAATTGCCACAATTACAATGAAAATTATTATGGATATATCTTACCAAACCTTTCCATTATTTTTTTTCAGTTTCCCAGATACACAGCACGAAAAGTTTCTATTGCAAGCTCAGGATTACTCTTCTCGAAATTCGTCCATTGGTCCGAGCGAAAAATTTCCTCGCGGAAGTTTGCAATGTATTCCTGAACACTTTTCTTCAAGTCTTCATCTTGGTGCCTATCTGCAAGACTCAAGAGCTCGCAGTAGTTGAGTGGTTGGAGGCTACTCTTCAAAAAACCTGAGCATCTGTGCTTCAGGCCTGCTATGTTGTACTTATCGGCAGCGAAGTACAGGCTTTTTGCTT
>BGPR01046954.1:0-11910 GCA_013235015.1 Araneus ventricosus
TTGATAAGCGTCTGTTTTTCTGACATGTTGAAGAAAGTTAGACTTTAGTGGTAAAGATTACTTTAATTTCTTTCTTCGGAATTTTTTTTCATTTTTTATTTCCAATTTCCGGGATAGGTTCAGGCCATAGAGGAAAATTTTAATTTTGACCTTAAAGACTTTTTCCTCGACAAAAAACCTATTCCAATTAGAATCCAAAATGAAAAATAGCCTCCGATGAAGTTTTTCCATATGGATTCTTTTCTGTTTGGCTTATTTCAATCGTATATCGTTAATTTTGTTACATTTTAGTGTCTTTTACATTTTTGTTTTAAATATTACATGAAAAGTATTTTTTCCCAATTTTCTTCTACCTATTTCTATATATTTTTTCAATACAAAAATATATTAATATTTAAATTAACATAAAAAGCGCATACAAACAATTTGTATTTTATTTTTTTAACTTTAAATTACCTATTTATTTGACGCAAATTATACATTTTAATTCATAATATATGTTTATGTAACAGTAAAAAATCGATTGCTGTCTATTTAAAAATGATTAATTCTTGTAATATATCTGAAATAATTTTTAAAAAATTAGATTGCAATTAAAATAAAATAGGAATACTGATATTTTAGGTGCCTTTGGATCCATGGTGCCCCTGGTCCCAATTAGGGCATTAGATTAGACTAGAAATAGACAGTCCTGACTTATACAATATCGCTCGATTTGTTTTAAACTTTGTAATACAATGAAGAGATTTGGGGATTGATTTTTGCTCTCTTCCTTCCTACCGATTTGTTCCAAAACTTCATTTAAATTTACAATTTTGATGTAAATGTGATTTTTGTGGCTATTCAAAATTTTGAATTATGGAGTTCACACATTCACATAAACACATTCTCAATCATTATATGGATTTGATATAAAATTTCATATTGATCTGTAACTGAAGTGATGAAACACTGAGCCAAATTTCTTTTCTAGCAAGTTCCGTTTCTGAGTTCTCGATATCACATGCACGTAAACACACAGGCTAGAATACAATCAGTTACTGTTCAGCAACGGATTCCGAGACTACCACTTTTGGACGATTTTACACTGGAAAGGGGTGTCAGGCAATGAGTTATATGAGTGTATTTCCGGAGTTCTTTGTTAGATCACGCTCAGTGAAATGTAAACATCACCCTTAAATACTTCACTTTCCCCCATTTTGATGAAAGTAACTCCTCCCTGAGCATGCGCAAAAGAGCGGAGGATTTCCGAATCCGTTGCTCAACAATAGTTGCAGGATTTGGTCAGAAATGTCATATATGCCCACAACTTTAGTTATAGAAGAGGATATGCCATATTCTGAATTTTCCTCTTGTTGCCTTTCTGAGTATTTGGGTACCGAAACAAAGATACATAGCACCAGAAACAAAAAGATTCTTTCGAGTAATTTAAATCTGAAGTCTGAATTTTTTGACAATTGGAATTATTCCTATTTTTAGAATACGAGAAAATAAAAAGCATTGTTTTCTTTTTGAAATGAAAATCACCATATTAAAAGGCATTGTCTTGAATTTTGGAACAGCGTCCCTTATTGAATTGCATAAATTCTATTCTGATCATTCACTATAAAATTTAAATATTGTGGAACAATTATTAAATTCGAATGGAAATTATTAATCTGCTCAGGATTTGAAATATTTTTTCAGGTTCCAAACCCATTGAGAAAGATGACAAGATCGTAAAAGATGGGAAACCCAAGGACTGCTCTGACATCTTAGCGAGCGGACGCAATAAGAGCGGAATATACACGATATGGACGGGGGAATCTCCCACAACTAGGAAACAACTGCGAGTCTATTGCGATATGGAGACAGACGACGGAGGATGGACGGTAATTTGAATTTCATCTTTTTTCTAGTGGAGTTTACAGATACTGTAACGTCAACAAGACAGAAGAAAGGTCCGACTTTGCATTGCAGAGCCTTTACATGCTGATCCCAAGAAATTTAACTCCCGCATAGAATTGCTATATTCTTCCCTTTAATCCAGAGGTTCCTAACCTGTGGTACGCGTACCCCTGGGGGTACTCGAAGGAACATTTGGAGGTACACGAAACCAAAGTTGCTAAATAGCGGGAATAAAAAAGAAGGGATTAAAAAAGTTAGTGAATTTTGTTCCTCGAAGTGAATACTTGCTATTTAATTGCATGCTATTGGCATGCTATAAAGAAATATTATGCTATAATATGTAAGTCGAAGAGCCAAATTATAAAGCCATTCGCATCGAAATAACTTCGATTTGTGTAACAATTTCATTTCAATATTATCTTTTTTTTTTATCGATATGTATGAAAGCATACAGTGTGTTCAATCATGAGACATATTAAGGCAGTTAAAACATATTTTTTTCCAAACAAAGATAAAAAGATAAATCATCTGAGAGGAATAAATTCTTATTGACTCAGCGGTGCAGAATTTTACCAACCAGTATACAATCAAAAAGTTTTTTGGTACATTATAATGTAAATATGTGGAGAAAAAAAGGAAAGAACAACTCAAAATAAGTGAGTGAAATTTATTTTCAAGTTGATTTCAGGGAAACGTGAATGCTCTGTAAGGGAAAAAATGTTAAAGAGTGACACATGGTAAGTAATAAATGACATTATTTTTTCTAGAAATGGTTATGCTAATGGTTTTTATTCTTTAAATCTCTTTTGAAACTAAAATTATTGGCGCATTTATTGTGATCTGTGATAGAATTTTTTGTCGATTGTCTTTCCTTTGTCTTTTTTTCCTTGGGTCTTTCGGCTCACACGAGGATTTTGTTTTCACGAAAGTATGGCCTCTTGCAGAAAAAGATCCAATTTTTAGAATCACTGTCTTCTAGGGTGTTTCATTTTGTAAGGCAAAAAGTAAAATGTAAAATTTTTGCAGACTTTGCTTACGCCCTGAGTCTCAGTGATGTAAAAGATAAATATTCCAAATTTCAAGAAGATTGGATAATATTTAGAGGTTGCACACTTTGATCAGTTTTGTAAATGTAGGCAAGAACACAATTTTTCAATGTTAATTATTTTTATTGGGAAAACTAGAAATCACAAACTTAAAATAATATTGAAACTAGACGCTAAGATTAAAAGGTAGTATGATAGGCAGAACATGTGTTACATTAATCAACTTTGAGCGAAGCTTTTGTTCGCTTGGTGACGACTTTTCTGTGATGCTCGACCACCCTCAACAAGAATCATTTTTGTTGTTCGTCCCTAACCGATTCGTTAAACTTTTTAATCAGAGCAATTCCTCTTTCTGCGGTAGCATTGACCGCCTTAAGAGCCTTCACATGACTTCTTAGAGAATCACAGCAGTATTGTGCCACGTCGTGGATCCCAAACAAATCAAAGAACGTCTTTGTTTCATTAGTAACGAAATGGCTCAGGTCTTTTCCTTCAAAAAATAGGTTTTTACCCTCTAATCGTTTCATTTCCTTTTCCCTTGCAGGTTTAGTTTCTAAATCTTTTGGCATATTTTAATTATCAACCTGAGTAATACGTTTGTTCAAAAAAAACAATCTTACGTTTGTTTCTAACAGATACAAAAGGTGTCTCTTAGCAACTGTAAGAGCCCTTTTTTCGACGTCTGCATCTGGGTAAGAAGAAGCATATCCAAATCATTCTTTGGAGCCCACCGACTTACAATTGCCTGGTGCCAAAAGCGAACATATATAAGGCTGACAAAATGTGCAACACGTTTCATTCCTTTCAATTCTCGTTGAGGAATATTCAAATGTTTAGTGAAGAGGACAATTTTAAGTGCATATATTGCATTAGCCATCCACCTTGCTTGATGCAGAACCCCTGCGATCCTGAAACTGAAGTCGTTTTCAGAATAACCTCCTATGTACAGGAGTGAGAGTTGTAATAACTCTTTGTAGTCTTCTGTTGGGTGACTTCCGTCTTTTAGGACATTTGGGATGTAGTTAACCATTTTCACTCGTTGTTCTTCTAGAAAGCCTTGAACGGGTCTTTCTTCATCCAGAATTGTCGTATTTGACTTCTTATCAAATGAAGCCCACAGACTTTGGAACTTCCGAAAAATCTGGATATCAGGACCACTTGATGATATGTCATAACACTCTTCAAACACTCCTTTCAATATTAGTTCATGGGTGTGATGATGGCAAGCCAAACAGAAAAAGTTTCGTTCGAATTCCCTTTCAATTCTGGTACATGCCCCTTGGATCAGTCCTGTATTAGATAATGTAGTATCAAAAGATAAACCGATGATATTGCCACGTAGCGCAAATCGGTCCACGAATAACAACTTCAGCCATCTGCTCACCAGTGCCTTTCAGGGCAACAGGTACGCCAAGCAAATGCTCAAAATCTTTTGCCACTCACTAGAACAGCAAGTATATCTTCCAAAGTTTTGACACTCCCATGGGCAACTGAGGGCAAAAGTTTACTATCCCAATGCAAAACCAAAAGAGGAGGATTTTCAAAAAGTGTCTCTTCGAGTTTCTTTGCCATTTTACTCCTATTGATCGCCCGAGCTCGGTAAACGATAGCTGGAGATACGGAAATTTTTGAAACATTGTGGCCAAAGCTCTGCAGTTTCTATAAATGAAGTACTTGCTTGTCGAATAGAGAGCTCTTCTCTATCCCAGGTAGACGTGAGTGTCTGATCAAGAGGTTTTAATCTGGGTCTTGAAAGTAATTTTTTCGTTGCTGGAGGCGAAAACTCGGCTAGGGATATTTCCTTTCCTCCACACTTCCTGTAGTTTAGTATTGGTAGGTTTAGCAGCATCCGAAAGTGTTTCTTTTATTTCTTTGTGATTGTAAATAAAAACTAAAATTACTTGTTTCTTTCAAGGCAGCCGACCTCCTAAAAACTCACCACTAGGCACCTTTTCTAGCAGCCAAATTCCACTTTTGGTTCCCATTTTAAAGTTCAATCACCTTCAAAAGATGAAAGAATACATGAAAAGCCCATTAGTATGAAACACCTCAATATTAGAAATTTCATAGTTTGAGATAAAAGTGATCGATGTGTGCAACCCCTAAATATTATCCAATCTTCTTGAAATTTGACATATATATCTTTTACATCACTGAGACTCGGGCCGTAAGCAAAGTCATATGGAAATCACATGTTTGGAAAAATGAAAAACCCTATTGTCTGCAGGTGGCCTTGATGAAGTCTGATAGGAGTCATTCTATTCTACTTTTCATAATAATACTTTTTATTAAGGTTGCTTGTTTTTCTTTTTCTTACAAAAGGTTTATTCTTTTTTCTAGGTGATTCAAAGAAGAGGGAAATTTCCAGTTCAACAAGATTTCTATCAGGGATGGGAAAGCTACAAGAATGGTTTCGGGAACATATCAGAAGAGTTTTGGTTAGGTGCGTAATTTTACGGTCATTTTTTGAAAAATATTGAAAAGTACAAACTAAAAATTTGCAGCAAAATTGGAGTTCAAAATTATTTGTTTTTGCTTCTTTTAGGTAATGAAAATATACGTGTTTTGTGTCGCAAAGGATGCAAAATACGATTCGATTTGGTGGACGATACAGGAATCAAAGGCTTTGCACTCTATCAGAATTTTACTTTGTCAAGTGACAATTACCGCATTAATATTAGTGGTTACTCAGGAGATGCTGGTAAGGGATTCTAATAGAATTTGAAATTTTACAAAATTATGTATAATTAAATATGATTGATATTCTTCCTATTATTAAGTGTAGAATCTATATCAAAAGTGGAATCTGAAAACGAAAGTTGTGAACGGCTTTTTTTCTAAGGTTTATACGAAAATATAAAAAACAGTAAAAAAAAGCGTAGTGATGCCAGTTAAAAGTTTTAAGAAATGACGAAGAAGTAAGTTATCTATTTAGAATGAAAATAAAGGATCATAATACCAAATATTTTATAATTTTATTCTTTTGAATGACTATTTTATCCACTAAACTTGCACCACACGATTTCGAAATACAGCAATGATTCTTATTTCTGTAAAATATTTTATGATACACCTGTAATGATGTATTATGGACCCGTTTTTCTTTAGAATAATAATCGCATTTAAAAAGTATTAATAAATATAATAATCTTGGAAAACTTTTCTGTATCTAGTTGAGCTTTTTTAATGCTTTTCTTTGGGAACAAATAGGAGATTTATGTTTAACGAATTTTACATTTCCACATCCATAACAAGTATCAGGGTCCCGTTCTCTCAGATCAGAGTTCTCATTTCTCGGAAAAATTGTTTCAGAGCAGCTCCAAAAATTGAAATTTGCGTTTTTGTTTCTGTTCCGAAGAGTCCTTTTTCACGCATCGGTTTGGACTTCTAAATTCTTCGTAGTCATATAGCTAGTCTTCTATATCTATTGGGAATGCATAATGAAGGAAATGTTCCTTGTATTCAGGAGGTATGCTTTTCTTGATTTATCCGCTTTATTAAGACTTTACTTTACTTTGCACTACGACACACCCCTCACTCCAGAGATAAAAATCTCCGGTTTGTAGTTTGGATGAGTGTGCGTAGAAACTTTGGGAACATTGGCCACTTCTGATTAAGCTCATGACACTAGACATTGAAATGGAAGATTATGATGATCAGACTGAATAATAATAAGCAAAGTATTGCGAAAAACATTTTTATAACTAAGCACAGATTTGAATTAAATTGAAAACTTATGAATTTAAATGAATAAAAAATACATTTGCACAACAATGTGCAGGAAATGGAATTTTATAACTGTGTCTTATGGACTTCGGGGAAGTAGTTTGAATACAATCAGCTTTATTTGCACTCATTGTACTGTAATATTGTTATCTTCTCTGTGAGTTGTTGCAACAAGGCAATGACCATCACTCTTCCGCTGTCATACACAACCGCTAAATTTTGATCGTGTATGAGATCCATCCTTTTTTGCCGCACACACAATCAAATTTATGATTCAAATTTCCTTGTTCTTTCCGTAACTTTTTCTTCTGTGCATAAGAATGTCTTTTGATTACCTCGATGGGAAGATGAAAATATTAATTAGAAGAGACAACCACTACAGAATTACCATTCCGGATAGACATAAATGTCTATCCAACAAATTTATAGTTACACCCCCCCCCCATATTAGAGATAAGAATGATTTTTTTCCCGCCAAAATTAAAGCATTGACCTTTTCACAACCGAAATGGATTTCCTTTCCTGAATTATATGAGAATTGTCCGTTCCGCTTTCAGTGGAAACTCACAATAGAGAAATTCCTTCTTTCACAGAATAGTCACGACTGGCCAATATTGCCAATTGGGAACATGAAACTTTAATGAATTATAGAAAATACGTTTATTATTTTTATAGTTATATATATATATGTTATTAGTAACTTGGATATTTTTAACTGTTTGTACGGATTATTAGAAATTTTCGATCTTTTTAAAAAATTTTAGGAATTTTTATGCTACACACAAATTAAAATGTAAATATAGCCCCTTTTTAAGGATTTCTGACCCAATTTATAACTGAAACATAATTTGTATATCAAAAAATAAAGCTTACTTTTTATAATAAGTAACAATTTTTTCTGAACAATACGAACTATATTTTGTTTTTAAATGAATTTTCAATTCGATTTTCCCAATTGCTAACATTGGGCTGTAAACGGTTAATAAAGATTCCCGGGATTGACAAACCTCGTCAGTTAGTCTTACTGAAAACGATAAATCGTGTGAGGATATTTGCGTAGAATGGATGCTTCTATACCTATAAAAGTCTTTTAATAAAATCTAATGCAGGACACAACATAATAACAAAAACTCTTTCCATTATTTTACATGCATTTTGTTTCACTTGAAACCTCTCGTGTTCGTAAAGACCGGATTTTGTTTTTCGAATTCGATTTTTCTACACAGTTCTTGATATTCTAGAATTATGGAATTTCGTACAGTTGTGATTTTCTGATAATAATAAAATATTTTAATATATCTAGAATCTAATTAGCTTACAGATGAATTTTAACTAAATACTACTTCAATATCAGCGACAGTTTTGGTGGAGAATTTCAGAAAAATATTTGTCATATAAAATAAGGTAAAATGAAGTAAATGGGGTAAAAAAATCATATTACATGGGAGCCACATTCCCACGCTGTGCCACTGACCATGCTGACAAAACGTTAATATGTTTGTGTCACTTTTCAAATACAATAAGGAGTCAAAAAATACCCTGTCTAGGGCGCATTTACTTAAGTTAAGCCTCTTATGAGGAAGGGGGAGGAGAAAAAATAACAGTAAGACCCGAGCGCCACTAACCCTCTGCACGCCACTTTTAGTATATAAAGATATTAAAGGTTAATCGAGTCCCTTCCTATCGAAGGGAGAGGGGCTAGTGAGAAAAAGAAGGAATGGTGCTTCCGGCCAGGCACGCAAACACAACCAAAAAAAGAAGAGAATGGGGGCTAGAAAAAGCATGATATGATGAGAAGAATGATATGAACTATTTATGTTGTCTCCGTAGCAATGAGGGGAATATGGAATTCCAAGGGTTGTTAGACTCGTGTCGAGTGGTTCAAAGTACGGAGACAAAAAGAAGGGGTTAGCTTAGTTGCTGGCCTAGGGGTCAAAGGCACAGAAGAGGGCAAAAGAAAATTAACGAAAAGTTTTACAGTGAAAACTGTTTAATTAAGTTTAAAGTGTTTTAAGTTCTTAAACTTGAAAATATTTCTACCCCGAGCAACGCCGGGTATATAAGCTGGAAATAATATCTAAAACACAAATGAAGTTCTTAATAGCAAACTATTGAAACGGTTTATTTTTAAATAACGTGATTTGTGCTGATCTACTAATTAAAGACTTGCCTTCATTTACATTTTAGGTGACGCCATGGCGTACCATAATAATAATGTTTTCTCCACGAAAGACAAAGGCCTTGTTGCGAGAGCAAATACTCACAAGGGAGCATGGTGGTTTTTCAGTGGTGACTATTATTGTCATCTCAATGGCATCTACCAACCTGGAGTGTCTAACCCGGAAAGCGTCCTCTGGTGGACTTGGCGAAATAAGAACAATTTAGATAGTGCGGAAATGAAAGTGAGACCAAAGTGAATCCCATTCGCAATAAGTGAAGAATTGGAATGTATCTGCAACAGCTGTGATGCAATGTTATTTGTGTTATGAATATAATAATTATTTTTGATAAAATAAATAAATATCGTGATTTTCTTTTCCTGACAATCTGTTGATAATTAAGTAATGCAGTAAACGCAGTTGAAGATACTGTACCTTACGAAGATAATCAGTCCGCTGCACTGAAAGATGCAATTCACAAGTTTAAAAATGCATACGCGAAAATACGAATTTTCTCTTTCCTTCAGATGTTTCAATTCGAATTAATACTAATGTTTTGGTAATAAAATCCACAATAAAAACAGGATCAGTGCAGACACGGTTTCAATAATCCTTCGGAAAAGCAATAATAACATATTAGGTGAAAGAAATATTTGAAGCTTGAAATAATCCTGCTTCTACCTGTAACGATCCTTCCTTCTGTAGAAAAAATAATACATGTCTATTTTTTTGTAAATCGCATCTGTTAATTTCTGTATGGGAATAGGAATTCTATCCACAGACCAGCATGAGCAAAGCAGGACAACCAGAAAATGGCTCATTTAAATACAGTTCTAATGCACCCGCTTTTCATAGATTAGTGTATTTCCATTTGCTTAATGGATAAATAGAGATAAAGCAGCTAGTCGGCGAGCATATATCTCAAAATGCTTCTATTACTACTACTAATGCACCATCCGGTATTAAAATTCATTAAATAGTAATAAATTTTGTCTTCCGTTTGATGAAAGACAGGCTAAGAAATTCTGAGCGATTATCGCCCATTGTGGCATGAAAAAATGCCCTAGAGGTTGGTTAAAATATCAGCCATCTTTGCAATACGTCTGAGTATTTAATTGTAACGCGATGATCCCAACGCTTTGAGTGGTATCTGAAAGAATTTTTTTATCACATTGGTAGGTATAACAGAACGTCCTTGGCTCGTTTTGCAGTATGGAAGATCATTCATAAATGTGAAATCAGTTGAACAAAAAACCGAAGGAAGACACGTGAGTCATACAAGCAATATTTGCGTTACAGGATATTCGTCCCTTCATATTCGTTTGCGTTTTTCTATCTTTTCCTCTTTGCAGGTAAACATTTTTTAAATTGAGTAAAATGTCGGCATACGATAAAGTATTAATGAAAAGTTCATTACTTTTTTTCGCGTGTAAGTTGATAGAGGTATTTAGTCTGCCCTATATCACTCACACATTTACTTTTGCAACGAATCATAGAATATACACATAAAACCAATTCACATTAGTACAGGTGTTATATGGTAATCTTATCAAGAGCTTATGAACCGAAAAGAAAATAATACAACAATCTAAAAGTTCAAGCTAAAGACAATGTGATTGATGGAAAAGTTAATGCTTTCGTTATGCGATAAATTTTATCTCCTACCAGAATATTCGATGATTCCAGCAAGACACAGGAGTTGAAACAAAAGACATCAGAAGTTCTATTGAATTAAATCACTGTGTGATATTTCAAATATTGGTTGAAATTTTGTATTGCTACATGATTTTGAACGATCCATTATTTCTCAGCGTTCATTGTTCACTAACAATGTAGTTTCATTAGATTTAGATAAAAGTTTTCAAAATGTCCGATTAATTAAAGTTTAAATATTCATTATGAATTTTTTTCCGTTGTTGGATAGTATTTAATTTGCCTAGCAGAATATTGCAAAACATTCGTATTCTGACGAAAGGGTTTCGAGTGAAATTTGTCATTCATTTCTCTGGCAAAATTATCTCATTAACGTTCTTGATGCATGTTATACTTTTATACATTGATCCAAATAATATCGGAGAAGATCTTAAATATGAAATGAAAATGGAACGTGAATTTGATGTTGTAAATTCGATAAAATTATCTCTAAATTTTTCTTATAGTGGTTATTCATTATTAATTGACACTAAAATATTCCTTCAAACCTATTTTTTCATGAAGTCCAAATGTTGTGAAAAGGAATTAAGTTTGTTCAGCTTATTTCACTTTATCAGATATTAATGATTAAAACTTTTATGTTAAATACAATAGCCATTTTATGGAAGCATATGTCATCCATAAATTGATGTATGGTTTGATGTTTGTTTAAAGAAACCATTTGAAGTAGAATCCCAGATGAAGAATTCTCTACTCCTAGAGAATACGTTGAGAAATGTTGCTTTAAACTAAATATTTAATACTTATTCGAATAAATAAATTAAAAAGAGTGTTGAAGTTATTTCATACACCAGCACATAAGCCATTTCAAGTGGATTCAAATGAAGATGTGAAATGTTACGCAAATACTGAATTTCAGAATCAAGAAATAAGTATTTCAAACGTTCTTTGGTGTGCATGAAAAACTCATTAAGTGAATTTTCAAGTCTCTAATTCGATCGATCAGGAGAGAAAAAAAACTGATAACATTTTGTTCAATATATTAATCATTCAAATAATGAATTTTTTATGCTTTCCTTTTTGAATTTGTATGCAGTCACAAATTGCTTTACTTATATTCATGCAGTAATTAATTCCGAAATTCGCATTGGCAGGTCAGAGTCTTCTGTCTATTATACGAAGTAGAACAGCATTACACTTTAAGACAAAGTTTTATAAAAAAAAATTGCTTAGTTTGTTTTATCACATTACATACAAATCTCATTTGTCAGCTTTTTCATTTTGAATTGTCGTTAGATGACTGTATATTTGAACTGTCTTTACTGCCAAAAATTTCATTCCACACCAAACCTGAAGGAGCCCTTCTCCGTCTAAATTTTGGGCCATGTTTGTCCAAAAGCGTTAAGTTCTCCGCTGCGAGAACCCGCGAATTCCTGGCT
>BGPR01046956.1:0-11910 GCA_013235015.1 Araneus ventricosus
AATCGAATTAGACGGAGAGAAATATTCCGTAACTTGGCATGTTGTTCCTACGCCGTATTTGGAATTTCAAGCAGTGATAGGATCGGACATTTTGGAGCAGGCTTTTGTTGGCTTCGATAGAAAAGGTGTTTATTTTCGTAAACATGAAGATAAGGTTTGGTTTATGCATACACAGGTTTACGAAGCAAGAATTGAGGACGAAATTGAAGTTAAGCATGTTACCAATCCACGAATAAGAAAAGAACTTTCTGAGCTAATAAACAACTATATACCTAAGAAGACCGAAACGACAAATGTGTCCATGAGAATTATCCTGAAAGATGATGTACCAGTTTACCAACCAGCACGCCGTTTGTCATTTCCAGAGAACCAGGCAGTCAACAAGCAAATTGACGAATGGTTAGATCAAGGAATTGTGAGACAAAGCTCATCTGAATATGCAAGTCCATTCGTGTTAGTTAAGAAGAAAGACGGTACCGCCAGACTATGCGTTGACTACAGGAAACTGAACCGAAAACTAGTCAAAGATCGTTTCCCATTGCCACTGATAGAGGATGTATTGGATAAACTCCAAGATGCCAAAGTGTATTCCACGCTAGACTTGAAAAATGGATTTTTCCATGTCGAAGTCAACGAGGATTGCAAACATTTTACCTCCTTCGTTGTGCCAGACGGGCAGTTCGAATTTAATAAGGTACCTTTTGGCCTCAGTACAAGCCCAAGTGTATTCCAAAGATATGTGTATAGCATCTTCAGAGAACTCATGCGTAAAGGCATCGTAATAATTTATATGGACGATTTGATCATTCCAGCTAAAGATGAAGATGAAGGTATTGAAAAACTGAAGAAAGTATTTGAAGTCGCCTCAAAATACGGTTTGGAGATCAAGTTTAAGAAATGTCAATTCCTGAGAAGAAGGGTGGAATTTTTGGGTCACGTTGTTGAAAACGGAACAGTACGCCCTTCAGTTGCAAAAACAATAGCTGTCAAGAAGTTCCCAGTACCAACAACAGTCAAACAAGTACAAAGCTTTTTAGGACTCACCGGCTATTTTCGAAAATTCATTCCAGCGTACTCTAAAATAGCGAAACCTCTGAGTGATCTAATTAGAAGCGACAATCCATTTGTCTTTGAACAACCTCAAATAGAAGCGTTTGAAAAACTCAAGAAATTATTAACTGAAAGTCCAGTATTAAGCATTTTCCAGCAAGGAAAAACAACCGAATTGCACACGGACGCAAGCCAGCAAGGGTACGGAGCCGTCCTACTCCAAGAAGCGGAAGATGGAAAATTGCATCCTGTTCAATACATGTCTAAGAAAACTACTCCAGCAGAGGAGAAGTATAGCAGCTATGAACTTGAAGTTCTCGCTGTTGTCAACGCTTTAAGGAAATTTCGCACCTACCTAATGGGGAATCATTTCAAAATCATAACGGACTGTTCAGCCTTTCGAAGGACTATGGACAAAAAGGATTTAGTTACTCGTATAGCGAGATGGGCATTACTGTTGGAAGAGTTTGATTATGAAATTGTCCATCGTTCCGGCCAGCGAATGCAACATGTGGACGCCCTTAGTAGGTATCCGGTCGCCATAATTAAGAGCGACACTCTAACCGCAAGGTTAAAAAGGGCACAACAAGAAGATGAATACACGCAGAGTTTAAGATCAATGATTGGATCAAACAACGATTCAGATTTTTTCGATAAAAACGAAATACTCTACAAATATGTTGATGGTCGCGAATTAATAGTTGTGCCAAGAGATATGCAAACTGAAATAATAAAGTTAGCTCATGAGAAATGACATTTCTCCGCTGCCAAAACGGAAGGAGTTGTCAAACAGGAATTCTTCATACCTAATTTAAGTAAACAAGTACAAAATAGTAATTGTCAACTGTGTGCCATGTATTTTGACCAACAAAAAGAGCGGAAAGAAAGATGGATTTCTCAACCCCATTCCTAAAGAAGATGTGCCATTAAGTACTTATCACGTTGATTTCATCGGACCTTTGCCTTCTACCAACAAAAAATACCAGCATATCCTCACAATAGTGGATGCTTTCACCAAATTTACTTGGCTTTATCCCGTTAGATCTACTTCCGCAGAAGATGCTTTGGATAAGTTAAAAGTACAACAAAAGACTTTCGGTAATCCCAAAAGAATAATAACAGACAGAGGCTCTGCTTTCACCTCTAAAGCATTTGGAGATTATTGTGCTAATGAAAACATCCAGCATTTTCAAATTACCACCTTAGTACCCCGAGGAAATGGCCAAGTCGAGAGAATACACCGAACTCTTATTCCCGTTTTGACCAAACTGTCAATTGCAGACTCAACCAAGTGGTTCAAGTTCGTAGACCCACTTCAAAGAATTCTAAATAGTACATTCAATCGTAGTACTAAGTGGTCTCCGTTTGAATTGTTAATTGGTGTCACCATGAGAAATAAGGAGGACCTTCATCTGAGAGATCTACTAATGGAAGAAATGATGGAAGAACTGCAAGAACAGAGAGACGAACTACGACAAGATGCAAAGAAAAATATCCAGAAGATACAGGCGGAGAATAAAAGAACCTACGATAGGAAATGCAGGAATGCCCCTAGTTACCAGAGAGGTGACTTAGTGGTCATTCAGAGAACACAATTTGGGACGGGTTTGAAATTAAGGCTTAGGTTTTTGGGACCATATAGTATAGTTAAAGTAAAGCCTAGAAATAGATATGACTTAGAAAAAGTGGGTAATCATGACGGTCCTAAGCTAACGAATTCATCTGCTGATCTAATGAAATTTTACTCACCAGGATGAAATATGTGTTTTTTTATACAAGAAACTTTCCTATTTTCTTTTAGAACACAGTGTATAATGAAGTGTTCTGCTTTCTTTATTATCAATATTTCCTTTGTGAGAATTGTATTTTTACTTTCATGTTTAAATGTTATAATGAAATTTTTATCTTTTTAACTGTATTAATTTTGAAGAGTTGTTAATGGCCTATATCTATTATTGTATATTATGTAAAATCACTGGGGTCAGTGATACCCAGGATGGCCGAACTTGTAGAAACTATCTTTAGCATTTTTGTTCATTTAAAATTGTAAGAGATGGCACCACTAATAAAATCGTCTGTTTTATGGTGAAGTGAAGTCACTTCACGCGGCGGGAATTAAATCAGTTCAATGTTGGATTTTCACCGAAGCGGTCGTTATAATTTAGGCTCTCCGTTTTCTGAGCGAAAGTAAATTATGAATTAGCCTGGTGCTATCTCGGAGGTGAACTTGCTCTTATGTTTATTGTTTTAACCCCTTTGTAAATAGTTAAATGTTTTAATTGTGTTTAAATAATAAATTAGTTGATTTTAACTCTCTCTTTTCATTTTGCACCAAATTAGAACCTTTATCCCCTAGACACCTTTCCTACATATATCATATTTCAAAATTTCGAAAAAGATGATTAAAATGCCTTGCAAAAAATTTAAGAGACACAAAGTTGATTTATTTCTTTTAAAATGATGAAGCATTTTCCTGACAGAGTTTTTTTTCTACTTTCTGTACTCTTGACATGCGTTCTGAACTAGGAAGTACTCGTCTAGTTTTGGAGTTTAATTTTTCAGTGCGTTACCCTAGATATGATAGAAAAAAATGTAATATTTTTTTATTAAATAACCTTCTGCTATGCATGTAAATCGACCTGTTACATTTTATCAACCAGATGATGAGTTAAGATTATGATGATGATGAGGAACTAAAAATTGCATTATTGAAATAATTTCATATAATTTTTGTCAACTTTGATGGAATGATTTACAGGAAGTTATAGACCGATTTTGATAAAATAAAATTTATTACTCTCAAGAAATTGAGTACTTAACAGCTAATGCTATAGTGGAAGAATGAAGACAAATTTTAAAATTTAAAGAATTAATGAAAAACACTCGATTTTCGCCAATTTTCAGGACTTTTAAGGCCGATGAGGGAGAAGAAGATATCAATAAATTTAATTCATTTTTTCCTAGTTTTATTTCTCACTATTTCGCAACTTTCAAGCGGAAAAAAAAAATTTGACTTTTCTCAGCCCACCCTTATGATCATCCTCTATACTCCGGCCTTTGCATCGGTTTCGGGAGGCGTGATATCACATGAATGCCCTCTGCAGTTCGCACAAAGTAGCGACTATGGTGCGTGATTATTGATGATCGGTCGTCAATTCGACCATTGAAAATTATTGTTAGTCTCAATCTTAGTTGCGTTTCTGACAGTAACGAAAATATTGCAAAACATCGTATAGGGTCAAATTATAACATGAAGTATGAAAAAAGCATAGAAATATTTCACTTCGTCATGTTTTAAAGAGTGAATTCCCGATCCACAGAGGAAAGAAAACGGATAATTTACTTCGGAGCCCCAAAAACACATTAATCTACACACCATTACAATGGCTTCTTAGATTGGAATCGAAATCCCCTCCATTGGTCCATATGAGAAATAGTCAAATAAGAATTATGCATATAATTTACCAATTATCTATTAATAACTGAGAAAATCATAGAAAATTGAGTATTTCTTGGGTTCAATTATGCCTAGTTTCCGGTAAAAAGTTTTAAAAAATATTTTTAAATATATAAAGGCTAAGAAATGCGTTTTAAGGTATTGTTTTGGGTTACCGTTTAGTAGTTCTATTTAATTACTCGAACATTTCTCTCATCTGCAATGTCCTACTTGCATTTCAAAGGTCAATTAAACAATGAAATGTAAACGCGCCTGATTTCAATCGCTACATATGTTTTTAATTCTTATTAGCCTATTAATTATGGCGTTTTCGTAAATTTTAATTGAAATATTTCAGCTACATTAATTAAATCTATTTCATCTTTTATCAACTTAATTCGTTTCTAATAAAACCATTTATCTATTTAAATAGAATAAAATCTATTATAATTATTTTTTATCATACTGTTGTGATTTTTCTTAGAAAAAGAAAAATCTGTTGTTTAAATTAGCTAAATTCTTGTGCTTTGCTGAACGGAGTAATGAAATATTTTATGGCACATGTATCCCCCTCTCCACATTCATATGAGTGAAATTTCTTTACAGTAATATAAAACTCTATATACACTATCACCACAGTCAATTACTGAAACCCTACAATCCAAAAATCATTCATGTCAATGTCATGCCTCAACTAGCTTTTATTTTAACATACGAATCTGGCAGGACGCGACACCATTTCATGTGTTTGTGGATTATATTTATTATTATGGACTTAGATTTAATCATTCAAATTTCACAAGTTAAAAGTTAATGTATTTATCTTAAGCATTATCGTTAGACCGTATAGTGGCTAGTAACTGAAATATACTAGAATTTTACTTTCTTAAATATTTGCTAATCAAGGGATTTAACATCATACCAATAACACAGATTCATTCCAGACTCTTTTAAAATACCAAATGAGAAGCTAGCAAAAAGTCATGAATGATCCAGGACACAAAATAAGATATACTAAGCATTTTCATTACACTTATTGATTATAACAAATTACACAACTATACTTCTTGACTATAATTAATTATTACAAGCTTAATTGCATTAATCTTGGCATATAATTGCATATATCTTAATAAAACACAAGCGCATGGCCATCAAGTTCTCAGTTAAATTTTACCAGACATGATTTTTTTACGTTTAACATGATTATCATAAGGAAGTTCCTCATCCTATGTGATCACCTAAATATTTTAGACTAGTTTCAAAACCTTAATCTTAAAGTTTTCAATTAAGACCATTTACAATCTACTTTTTTCCAATTTTTCCAATATCAAGCTTATCGCCAATGAGAAATGCAGAAATATGACATATTTAAACAAACACGTATGTCTCGATCCTAGATTTAGCATTTACTCAATTTAGGATGGGTTATTAATTTTGTGAAAACATCTCTTAATAAAAGTGCAATGCACTCTAAATAAAGCCACCGCCAAAGTCTGAATCACTGCCTAACATTCTATAAACAAGAATTATTTTTAACACGTTGACTATATGGGAGACAAAAGGAAAAGTTTATAATAAAAGGACTTATCTTGACGAGCCGCCAATGGAAGCGTCCCCCTGGGACATGTGAACAGATGTGGAATCGCCAACTTGTGATGATTCGGCGACACTGAATTCCTGATCGCTGTACTGCTTCCAGAACCTCGTCACTGTTGTAGGAGCCACCGCTAAACACTGCCTTGGAACGTCGTAATTTCCGCTGACACCTGGGTCTGGGCGTGAGATACTGGTACCGTACAAATTTTCAAGTCTTTTCCTCCACTTTAGGACCTATCGACCTTTTCTTTCACCGCCTCGGGCACAGCTAAGGTAATCGTGAAGGGCTCCATTATTCCCGTAACCTGCTGACCGTCTTGAAGTCTTAGTGGATTTTTTTTGTCACCGGCAAGCCATTCCAATCGTTGAAGAAAAATGTCCTCGTTGCTAAAACTCAATCTTCTTACGTGATCCTTTTTTTATAACCCCACTTTCTCGCCTTATATTTCCAAGTTCTCTTTCCAGCAACGATATCCACGTCTACGAAATCATCCCTCATTGGATAAGTCAGACAATTGGTCCGGCACGCTATTGGTCCGTCACCTCTATTTTTATCCTCCCATTTGGTCAAGCTAACCCCTAGGTAATTATCTGTATGTCGCCAGAGGAATAAAGAAACGTAAAATTAATGACACTGCAGCAGTTCCAGCTGTGTCAAGCCGTCACCACCCGCAGAGTAGCATAACATTGATTACAAAAGTCTGTCCATCTGTTGTCCCAACACGAAGAAAGGTCCATTTTTGCGGAACCGAGGTATGTGTCTACCTCTTTTAAGGAGGTAATCCATCACCATCTATTTGCCGTTGTCACAACCCCACCGAAACGTCCGTTCTTAAGGAATACAATGCTTTCTATTTCTTCTCATGCTACAAAAGAAATCAGAAAACTCTGCAACTGTTGCAGACTTTCAAATAGAAAAATAGCACACATAGAAATTTCACTCATATGAATGGGGAGGGGGGTATGTGCAATAAAGTATTTCATTACTCCGTTCAGCAAACCACAAGAATTTAGCTAATTAAAACCACAGATTTTTCTGTTCCTAAGAAAAATCACAACATATCCTCACCTTTTCGAGAAAAAAAATTTTTACGCTGTAAAAATTTTCTTTTTACCAAAAAAAATGGAATTTTACAACTTCAATTTTATGTAGAAAACCCACATATAGAAGTGAATACTCCATCTCATATGCCTCGCACTCCATTTTACCGCTTTTTATTTACAAAGGCAAATATACAATACAGTCCCCATGAACTTGTAACTAGAACTGCCAAGTTTACAACGTAAATAGAAAAATTTACAGCGTCATGTAAACTGATATATAAAACCCACGAGTGTCACTCATAACTATACCGGCACAGTACCACGTGACGAACAAAACCGCAAGAAAAGTCCTTGCGAAAAACCTCCTAAAATTTAGTTTTAAACCAATTCTCGTGAATTACAAAAAAGGAAATCAATCATATAACATTTAGATGAATTAACCTTATAACACTAAAATTTAAAGACAAAATTCAAGTTTTTGTTTTCGTTTTTTTCGGAAAGGGGTACCCTTTACACAAGTCAATAAGTTTGAAGAACAGGATATTGAAGGAAAAAATTAATTATTATTATTTTTTTATCGGTAACACCCAAACTGTCAAGAAACGAACCGGGAGACAAAACACCTGCCCACCGAACGCAAACAAGGAAATCAAGAAACTACACAGAGTATGGAGAATTTTGCGTTTGCGCACACGACAACTCACCACACTCTATTATTGATTCCAAAAGGAGAAAAGAAAATTTCCTATGTTTAAAGTAATCAGAGAAGAATTTTTTTTACATTAACTTTCCTACATGAAATGACATTTGTAAAAGCACAGAATTGACCGTATCAAAGAAAAGGGTAATTACATAACACTCCACAAATTCTGAAAAATGGATAGGGAAGAATGCCTTCAGATACCCAAAAGAGAAAGAAATAAATAGATATAATTATTTCTATCTATATAAAAGCATATGACAAGCAAGTTACGAATATATAAGAGAAAAAAAGGAGCGAGAAGTAACAGGTAAAAAAACCCATGAGCAATGTCAAAGAAAAGTTTGCATCCACAATATGCGGACACCAAAAGAAATTTCCATCTTCAGCGGAAATTGTAAACATGTGCAGAAATAATAATTTATTCACATCTATATGTGGGTTTTCTACATAAAACTGAAGTTGTAAAATTGCATTTTTTTTGGTAAAAAGAAAATTTTTACTGCGTGAAAAATTTTTTTTCTCGAAAAGGCGAGGATATGTTGTGATTTTTCTTAGCAACAGAAAAATCTGTTGTTTTAATTAGCTAAATTCTTGTAGTTTGCTGAACGGAGTAAAGAAATACTTTATTGCGGTGAAAGAAAAGGTCGATAGGTCCTAAAGTGGAGGAAAAGACTTGAAAATTTGTACGGTACCAGTATCTCACGCCCAGACCCAGGTGTTAGCGGAAATTACGATGTTCCAAGGCAGTGTTTAGCGGTGGCTCCTACAACAGTAACGAGGTTCTGGAAGCAGTACAGCGATCAGGAATTCAGTGTCGCCGAATCATCACAAGTTGGCGATTCCACATCTGTTCACATGTCCCAGGGGGACGCTTCCATTGGCGGCTCGTCAAGATAAGTCCTTTTATTATAAACTTTTCCTTTTGTCTCCCATATAGTCAACGTGTTAAAAATAATTCTTGTTTATAGAATGTTAGGCAGTGATTCAGACTTTGGCGGTGGGTTTATTTAGAGTGCATTGCACTTTTATTAAGAGATATTTTCACAAAATTAATAACCCATCCTAAATTGAGTAAACGCTAAATCTAGGATCGAGACATATGTATTTGTTTAAATATGTTATATTTCTGCATTTCTCATTGGCGATAAGCTTGATATTGTAAAAATTAGAAAAAAGTAGATTGTAAATGGTCTTAACTGAAAACTTTAAGATTAAGGTTTTGAAACTAGTCTTAAATATTTAGGTGATCAACTAGGATGAGGAACTTCCTTATGATAATCATGTTAAACGTAAAAAATCATGTCTGGCAAAATTTATCTCAGAACTAAATGGCCATGCGCTTGTGTTTTATTAAGATATATGCAATTATATCCCAAGTTTAATGCAATTAAGCTTGTAATAATTAATTATAGTCAAGAAGTATAGTTGTGTAATTTGTTATAATCAAGAAGTGTAATAAAAATGCTTTGTATACCTTATTTTGTGTCCTGGATGATTCATGACTTTTTGCTAGCTTTTCAATTGGTATTTTAAGAGAGTCTGGAATGAATCTGTGTTATTGGTATGATGTTAAATGCCTTGATTAGCAAATATTTAAGGAAGTAAAATTCTAGTATTTTTCAGTTACTAGCCACTATACGATCTAACGATAATGCTTAAGATAAATACATTAAATTTTAACTTGTGAAATTTGATTGATTAAATTTAAGTCCTTAATAATAAATATAATCCACAAACACAAGAATACATACCAATGTCAATCGCTGCAGTTTTGTAGTATAGCCAATGTCTTAGTAATTTATAAACTATAGGCCAACTTCAACTGCTTCTGCTGTAAAATTTATATTTTTGGTATTGTAGCGAACTGCTTCTAAGTGAACGATATTTTCACAATACAAAATTAGCATAATTTCAATATTGTGTGCACTTTAATATTCTATATGCTTTATTTCACTTTTTGCCATTGTGCTATTGAAAAGAAATACAGCAGGACCCCGGTAATCTGGACGAATTCAGCCGCATGGACGTCCGGATTAGCGGGATTTCCGGATTAGCGAGGTTTTCAAAAAATAATATAAAACAATTTTTCAAAAATTGTATATATAGGTACTATGGTATATTTATATGAGCTAACATTTTATGGATAAATTGAATGAACATGATACAGTATAAAAATGATATGTGCATGCATTATTACTACATATGTAAATAAATGAACATAATCAGTGTCCAAAAAGTCAGTGATTTTTTTTGTGCGTGGACGTTCCAATTTTTAATTCAAATGCGCGGTCTCTTAAAAGTCTGAGGAGTATAATTTCGTGTGCTTCAAACTTTTGCTCTTCAGCCCACTGTATTGAAGTATTTAGTGCCGCAAAAGCCTCAGAATGAGAAATTTTGACGGGGTTTATAGAGATGACGTCGTCATCATCTTCTGCTGTCGTCTGTTATAATTTCATTTCGAGCCAAACTGTCGTCAGCCTCAGAAGCCCCCTGGAGGACTTCAGTATTAGACATCGGGTTCCTATTTAGTAATTGGTTAATGAGTGATGCAAGTTGAATTTCTTCAGTTTGCACATTTTCTTCAACTTCAGAATGAATAAAATTGGGAAGCAAATTTTTCCACGACTTGTTGATCAGCAATGTAGACACAGATGCCCAACAGTTAGCAAGTCTGAACACGACATCTTTTAAATTTACATTTTGCAGGATTCTTTCCAAGTTATCATTGTTCACAGGATCATTGAGAATGTTCGTAAGAAGCAATTTGCGATATCCCAGCTTGATGTTTTGAATAACATTCTGATCCATGGGTTTGATCAGCGGAGTCATGTTAAGGGGTAGAAACATTGCGGAATTTTTCAGAAATTGCACAGTTTTTCTGCGGCAGGATGGACAGGACAATTATTAAACATCAATAAATCGGCGCCACCGACAGAGACGTCTCTCTCGGTGACACCGGAAGTTGAATGCCCTTTGTTGCGGGTTTGCATCTTTCTCCATGGACCGTCCGGATTACCGAGGGTTCCGGATTAGCGCATGTCCGGATTACCGGGGTTCTACTGTACTTGCATTTTCTTTTTTAATATCTTGCTACACAATGTTTTTTCATTCATTCAAAAATTTTAATTTTTCCTTTTTCTAGACCACTCCATGCATCGATATTTGCTGTTTGTTGTGCAAGTATTGGTTTCACAACCCTTTATCTTGGTACAAATGCTTTGACAGCTATATTTGGAGTTGCAAGTTTTTACTGTATACCAGCGTTTATACCCCAATGAAAAGATATAGTATTGCTAATACTTGGGTGGGTTCTGTTGTTGACGCCATCCCACCTCTTGTGGGTTGGGCTGCTTGTACAGGAAGTTTAAATGCAAGTGAGTTTTAAAAATTTGTTTTTCTCTTATATATATATACAGTACTAGCTGATATACCTGGCGTTGCTCGGCATGAAAATACTTTTACTTAATATATTGTAATACACAAAATGCTTTTATTATCTGAAGCCTTTTTTAAATAAAATGAGAATATGGTTTTTAAAGCAGCCGAAAGCGAATTTTCTCCATAAATTTTTAATACAATTTATCCTTCTAGAAGCGTCAACCGAAGAGCTTCAACTGCGCATGCTCAATGGAAACACAGTGTTATTTAATAAAATATTAACTATTTAATCAATTGACACGAAGCTTCCTATAAAACTTTCCTCATGCTTCACAGTATTTATCAGCAAAATGTGAAGTAATTTATTCAGAAGTTTAGATGTCTATAGCGTACAAAACATTTAGCTCTTCAGTTCTATTTATATTGTTGCACAAAATCTTACCGTGGGTGTATGGTGTAAACAGTCCAACACGCAGGATAATGGAGAATGAAGGTTTATTTACAAATATACAGGATAACACGTAGCACAGGTACAGGAAACAATAGTCCTTGCACAGATTACCAATGTAAATAGACAACAATTCACAGGTAATGACAGTTCAGCGCTTTGATATCTAACAGCACAAACAGTCAGCAAATAACTAGTCACGACAATAACAGCTCAGCTCACCAGCTGATTAGCTCACACAGCAGATAGAAC
>BGPR01046958.1:0-11909 GCA_013235015.1 Araneus ventricosus
AGCTGCTAACGAGATGAAACTTTCATCAATGGTTTTGTTTGATGTCCGTAATATTAACATGCATTTTCGTAAAAATAACATGATTATTCGGGAAGACGTAAAGGTTTCTTTAAAAAATCGCTACTTTTTCCGAAAGTTTTTTACTTATAACATGCAGAATTTTCAACCAAATTGAACGAAATTTGCAGAATACGTGACAATATGTTAGAGAAGCATTGTATTAACATTTGAAGTAAATACCTTCAATATTAGAGAAAATATGAGTATTTGCAGTATATGTTTTTTTACTGCACATGAGTGCAAGGTAGCGTAATTGTTCTTTCAGAATTTTGAAGCCTATATATAGGGCAACTTATATGAAAATTCCAGTTAAATACCGTTAGCATTTAGAAAGATGTCGGCATTGAAAGAGCTGTATTGCTTTTGTTCTCTAAGAGAAACAAAATGAAGAGGGTTCTTGTATAAATTGATATTTTTTAAACTTGAATCTTCGAAGAATAATATTCAATTTTATGAAGCTTGAATATACTGAATACTTATGTATCCTTCTAAATTAAATGCATAATTTAAATTGCATTTCGATGATAATAATTCGAAGATTCAAATTTAAAAAATTTCAGTTTGTGCATGAGCCCTCTTCATTTTGTTTCACTTAGAGAACAAAAGCAATTCAACTCTTGCAATGCCGACATCTTTCTAAATGCTAACGGTATTTAACTGGAATTTTCATATAAGTTGCCCTATATATCTGGCTCTAAAATTCTGAAATAACAATTACGCTACGTTTCGCACATGCGCAGTAAAAAAATATTTACTACAAATACTCATATTTTCTCTAATATTGAAGGTATTTACTTCAAATGTTAATACAACGCTTCTCTAATATATTGTCACGTATTCTGCAAATTTCGTTCAATTTAGTTGAAAACTCTGCATGTTATAAGTAAAACTGTTTCGGAAGAAGTTGCGATTTTTTAAAGGAACATTTATATCTTTCCGAATATTCATGCTATTTTTACGAAAAAGCATGTAAATATTGTGGACATCAAACAAAACTATAAGCTTCATCTTGTTAGCAGCCTTCTGTGAAACGGGTTGAGTCGAAATCCTTTTATGTCTCCATCACTTTCGTGATGAGATTTTCACTTTAAAATGTGAGCTCCGACTACTGTATATCGTACGACTCTTCACAACTAATTGCGAACCATTGTATTCATATTAACTCAAACTTTTTCCCATTTCTAGAATTGTGCTTAATTTTTGGAAGTGAATGTAGACAACCTTTAGACAAAAACAATGAAAAAACCCTAACATTATCTTTAAATTGTTTTATTAATAATAATTTTATTACAGTAAATTGTAGCCAAACGAGTTTCCTATATGAGGATGTATTAAGATACTACTTATAACATAAGAGCTTTTGGTCTTTTGTGGAAATAATTAATTGATGGCACCTAAATCTAAACACTTATTCTCCGACTGTAACAACGTACCACGTTCTCTTAAAAACGATTTTATACACCACATTTGCATCGTCACATCATATTTTGCCTGATTTACCGCCCAAATATTTAATAGAAAAGTACAGGTTCAAATTCGGCTACTCTTCGATATAATATAAAATTTATAAGGAAAAAAAATGATAGTTATGTTACATGATGATAATAAAATTCTCGATATGCTAAACTGAACCAAATTAACGACCCTCTTTTGAAGATAAATAAGGCCTATTTATCTTCAAATGAATCTTGAACAGTGGTCAGATGATAAGGGGTGACACCTAAACCAGCGTTCCATTCTTCATACTTCGAAGTCAAAGTAATATAGTAAGACGTTATAATGCAGAATTCTATTTGACTGATAATCAAATTTACATTTCAATAGAATAAGCTGCAAGCATTATTTTACTTCCCTCGGCATTATTATTATTAGCTGCAAGCATTACTAATATAATAGCCCAGATCTGTCTCTCACTGATCCGGTAACGATCTGACGTCACCAACAATAAAACTAGCGCCATAATACTGCGAGACGTTAAACAGCATTATTTCATTGTTAGAGAACCTAAATTTCAGTAATTTTAAATTTAAAAAAGTGATTGCCGTTCTAATTTCTAATTTAATAGCTCTAAAATAGTGAAATAAAATTTGCTATCCACTGATATAAAATTTATCTCGCTATACTCAATAGTTTTCCTGAAATTTTAAATCATATTTATCTTATATTTCAAATTAATGTCCGTTTTTTAATAGAAAGTAGTAAATTACGTCAGTGGTATATCATGCGCGTGATATAGTTCGGACACCACGATGCATCTGATTATTTATTGCAATCGTGATGATATAATTTGATAATATTTTTGGCAACGTTTGACAAGCATCGAATTGCTTTGTTTTGATTAGAATTTCGAAAAAGAATTCTTTGAAATTTTAACTTTTGACTTACGTTTGACAAGCTGAGAATTTCATGGTTATTGAATTATTATGTACATATTTTGTATATATTTTTTACTATAATTTAATACTTTACAATCATGAATTAGTTTACTATCTTTTTTACGATGAATACCGACGAAGAACTCATTGCAAAAAGACATCGGATGACAAAGGAAAGCAAGATGGTTGGCAACGAGGCAAAGCCAGGAATCGCTCGACAGGATTCGTGCAGTAGATGCAGCCGCTTATAGAAGACGCATCGAATCCCAAACTCCATCACAAGCTCAAAATTGCAGAGAAATCCATGCTGGGAAACAACGCCTTCACATCGAAAGACAAACTCCAGCTCAATCTCAATCTCACAGAGAAGTAAATGCAACCATTCATAGAAATTGGCACGAAATCACACGTTAAATCACGTTAAAATTTACACAAAGATATCTGAAGTACAAAGAAAACTGTTAAACAACAGAAAATACTTCACACGGAATGTTATTTACCAAGAGGTTTTTGAATAAAGAAATATGTAAATAATATGTAAATAAAAAAAACTATTTCCTGTCATAAAACATATGTTTATTTTATTTGTTTTCAATCAATGTTAAACATTTCTCTCGCATATGTATCTATTTAAACACGTCAAATTTGACGCGAAATCTCTCGAATGAAGAGGCAATTTGCACCCGTCATATCATAACGGGTGATTTTCTAGTTATTATTACTAGGGCCTCGGTGGCCCAGTGGTAAGGTTTCGGCTTCCAGGTTCGATACACTAAAAATTCGCAAGCATGTGGGCCTGTTGCACTTTAAATCATACGTAGTGGACCAAACGTCCTTCCATAGATGTGATGTGGACGTTTGCAAAGGGGTACCAACTCAGGTGTTGTCCTCGTCATCTGACCTAACGCCACACCCTGACCCCCCCGATACCTATGACCACGGCCGGCCCGAACAAAAGCGGGGCCTGGTGCGAAGAAGAATTGCAAGGCCTTGAAAGAAATTTCGAGTAGCAGAATAGTAATTTATTGTATTTTGCTATTTATTACATCGCATAAATTGGTATAGTAAGGACCTAAGGAAATATGATGAATAATTAAATTATTTTTAAATCAAATAAAAATAATTGCTTCATAGACTTACAAAATACAATTTGGTACGCGACTTACTAAAATAAAGTTGTTTTTTTTTTTTTCATTTTCATTTCTTGCATGCTTTATAGCAAATTTTTGTGTCATTTTCTTATATGTTTTATAGCAAATTCGTTGATAATGCCATCATAAATAGTTATTTTGCCTAATTTGGATTCGATAGATAAAATGGCTGAGGAGGTAAATATTTCTCGACTAATGCTAAATCTCAAATAATTTTTTTATTATTTTCAATCTTGAGAAGTTCTTTCTGTAGATACGACGTAATCAGTAAAGTCTATATAATTTTCAAAACAGTAACAAAATTGGATAGAATTCAAATTATTTCTAATTAAACCTTGCAATATTATGATGGAAGGCACAACTCAACGACAAATTTTGATTTCATTAAATAAATCGATGCAATCAATTTTCATTTTGCAAAATCACTCAGAGGCGCGGGGCTTTCAAAACGCGGGGCCTTGTGCGCTCGCAGCGTTTGAAACCCCGTCGGGCCGGTCCTGCCTATGACTATTAGAGTTAATAAGAAAAAAAATACATGGAAATACAAGGACGAATATAAGGAAAAAAGTGATAGCTATGTTATATGTTGTGAATAAAATTCCCGATATACTAAATTGAGTCAAATTAACGACGCTGTTTTGAAGATAAATAAGGCCTATTTATCTTCAAAAGAATCTTGAACAGTGGTGATCGTCATCTGACCGAGGTTCATATTATGAGGTCTGTCACAAAATAGTCCTGGCGTTGCTTCAGAACAAGACATTGCCACCGATAGAGAACCTGGGTCGAAGACCTATAATCTTCATTCCATAGCTGTGCTGTAATAAAAAAGTGACTTAACGCAATAACTCTAACTTAATGACGCTGTGCCAAGGAGTATTAAGTAGGAGAAAAGAGAAGGGGGAGAGAGAAATAATAATAATTTAATTAATTAATTAATAAAAAAGGAGGAAATTAAATATTAAAAAGATTAATAAAAATAATTACAGGAGACAATAATTCAAAAGTATATTAAATGAGTATTCAGAGTATAAAAAATAAAGAGTACTAAGTAAGGCGTTAGTAGCTGGTGATAAAACAGGACGTAAACATAACTAAACAAGTTCAGATTTCAACAAAATGAACAATTAGCATTACTCACCCCAACCGACAAGCATATTTTGAAATCTGTTCAGCAAATGGGTGATTAATTAAAAAGGAGGAAATTAAATTTTAAAAAAGATTAATAAAAATAATTACAGGAGATAATAACTCAAAAGTATATTAAATGAGTATTCAGAGCATAAAAAATAAAAGAGTACTAAGTAAGGCGTTAGTAGCTGGTGATAAAACAGGACGTAAACATAACTAAACAAGTTCAGATTTCAACCATATGAACAATTAGCATTACTCACCCCAACCGACAAGCATATTTTGAAATCTGTTCAGCAGTCCATTTCTGGGGACTACAAACGCCACCATGCTGTACACATGCAGAGTTTCCAAGAAAAGAAACATAAAACACGCTGTGAAGAAGAAGTGGAGCGCAATGGATACCAGTTGACACAAATCCTATAAAATTAAAATTAGTTTTAAACTTTCATTTTTTCTGTCTTGTGCGCTCAAAGATATTATAGGTTTGAAAAAAGAATATTTCGAGCTCGCAAATGACCAGACTTGGCCTTCTTAAATTATTTTGCTTCGGTGGTTAAGTTTGAAATAAAAGTAGGAAGTTTTTTTAAAAAATTGCTAATTTAATTAAATTTACGAAGTGAGTTTCTTAATTAAGTTTCTTGAGAATCATGAGACACAGGATGCACCGAGTCGAAACAAAATTGAGGGTAAAAAACAAGAACTTTTTTTATGAATTACCATAAACTTTTAATAGCGGAAGATTTTTTCTTCATTGAAATTATGAATATGAATAGATATTAAATTGGATTTCAATGCTTACTAGACACGTTATTAATATATACGTTTTATCCTTTTAGAATTCAATTTTAATTGTAATGAAGATGTGTTGTAATAATTCTTTATGAATAAATTTAAAAGAAGCGAAAACTTATGCAAAATGGGTTATGTCTTTTAATAATTATACCCAAGAAAAGAGGAATTATGTTAATACTTTATTAATAATAAGTATTATCTATGTGTATTGAGATCAAGTATACTACAGATTGATTTTAGAAGGAATCAGCAGACATGATGTTTTAATTAGTCATAGATGAAGATAATAATATCCTTTTTAGCGACATTTTATGACTTTTTCATGAGATTTAACTCTCTGAACCCCGCTGGAGAATTCCATTGACTGAAAACCTGGAGTGAATTTTCGTTCACTAAATCAGAATGGAATCGTCGCGTTCTCTATAGAAATTCCAGGATGTCGATACCTATGGTTGCCGATCAATTGCCAACGAAGGGAACTGCAATTTTCCTATAAAATTCACCTAGGCGCCGGAAACTGCGTGAGTCCGGCTTCTGTCGAATGGGCGGTTTGAGGCGGTATAGGGTTCATAGGGTTAAAGAATTAGATTAGTATCGTAAAAATGTGCTTGCGATATTTAGGCAGTACTTGCAAATAAATAATTTTATAAACTACAATATTTTGGAAATGGTATACAGCATAAACTGACTCTCAGTTGAGACAAATACCAGACTTTAAAAGATACGATGCCTTCACAAAAGAAATAACTTTATGAGAAATTTTTATAGCAAATACTGTTGTTACGGCGTACAATTTATACAATATTTAAAAAAATATAACGAATAAGCAAGACTTGTATAACCCTACAGCAATAACTCATCTTAAATGGTTTGATGAATTTCTGGTACAGTATTTTATATCGAAAATTCTTTTGGTGTTGGTTTTTTAATTTATCTTGCATTTTGATTTAGCTTCATTATTTTTGATAAATTATGTACTTTTTTTCGTCGACAAGCAAAAAAAAGGGAAAACAATCAAAATTTTGTCGATTCCGATATTTTAGGAACATATTTTGTTGTTAATTGATCGAAAATCAAAAAGTGAATGAATTTTTTTTCTCGAAAAATAACATTAAAATGTGACTCCAGAATTAAAGTAGAAAATTGTAAAAATAATATCGCAGTTTTTTATATCTACTGTACTGCTGATAATGTTACAAGCTTATGATGAATTTCTTAATGTAATGAAATTGGGTTAACTTCAATATTTATTATATAAAATAAAAAGTTCAGTTGTGTTTTAAGCTGATTGAGAAAATTTATGCAGACAATAAAAAATCTTCTGATTATCTATCGATAAGTTTTATGCGAATTCGGAAAAATGAATTTAACTTTGCTTAAAGCAGTTTCATTTAAATAAGATAATTAAAGTATTTTTGAAAAAATTAAGTTATTAACATATCTGTAACAATAAAGAGCTTGAAGGCAAATTGACATTCTTAATAGCGCAATTAGGGAAATTGCATTTGTTATGAAAACATTTGGCTAAGAAGCTATTATTTTTGTACTTTATAAGAATGCGTCTTTTAGAAGAAACATTTTTCTCCGAAATGTTTACTTTCTAAAAAACATATATTTTTAATTTCTTAATTGGCTGTGGTAATTTTATTCCAAATATAAGTCGGATTAGCTACATAATGGTTTTTTCATAATTCGAAAAGTGTCGGTTATTTTAAGAACATAAAGGTATATTTTTCTTTGTTTAACATTTGCATCTAATACTTGAACTTTAATGAGATTGACTAAACACAAAATAACAACTTTAATCATGACTTTAAAATTCAATATAAAATGACTTATTACCTTTATTTATACAACATTGCGCAATAAATCTCTATAATATTTGCCTTTATTGAATTAATTTAATAATTAATCAATAAAATTAATCACTAACTATATTTTTGGCTTTTAGTAGGAAAGTTTTTAGTAAAGAAATTTAATTGTTTAATGTTATTAATTGATTGCTTTATTGTTGTTTGTTAATAATTGTTTTATTGGTTGTTAATTACTGTTTAATTTTCATTACAGCTCTTTTAATTATTAATTTTTATTAAAAATTAATTTCAAAGTAACTTTTATTATTATTTATTTACATCTCATTAAAAACTCCGGAAATGCAAAAATTGAGCAGCGCAGTGTTAGCTTAAATACAAGTTCTTCTATAAATATTGATTAAACAAGTTAGAATACTTTCTCCGAATTTTATTTCTTCACTAGAAGTGTACGAAAAACAATTCAACATTTTTTATCAAAATCACTAAACTATCTCAATAAGCAAGGGTATTTCCTATTAAAACTTCTTTCTTAATAATATTTTGAATGTGTTTTTATCTGTCTTTCAATGAAAAACATAGGTTGCAGATTACAAACCACTGTTTTAAATACTTGTAATTTTAACAATTATGGAAATACTTGAGAAATTACGCATTAAAGAACTGGCCACCTTAAATAACGATAAAATTACAAAAGCTGCAAATGGAATTGTTGATGAATTTACTTACTAATAAAAAGTTTAATTCTTCATATCCAAAATCATCTCATTGGAAGATTTAGATAACGGATTTATGAACAATAAAAATAATTAATATTGATAGGTTAAAAAAGTTAAATTATGTCAAGTGACATATCTTTTTTTCTCTCGATCTCATAATAAAAAATGTTGATGTTTGTTAGATAGTATTTATGACAAGTTAAATAATATTAACTCATACCTGTTGAAAGGTAATCATAGTTTTTTTAGAGAGAGAAAATTGACACATCTCCTAACTTTTGATTTTTGCTGAAAAGAAAGCAGTTCGCTCATTTTTTCTGAACAGCTGCTATTACTAAGAATTGAACCTCATTTTTACACACCACTAACCTACATGAAGACAGGGAAGAAGCTCTCTATCATATTTTTTGTCTTATAGATGTGTCTTATATTATACATGATCCTGCGGTTCAGTTTTAATCGACTCCATTCAGTCTTTAACCTATTTTTAAAAAATAGCCAAATAAAGTACCGGTGTCTCTGCCTTTTCTAAACGACATTGAATATCATCCTTTAATCCAACAAATACAAAAAATACAGCAATCAAATAATTACTTACCGGATTATCTGATGATATTTCGTATGGAAACATAAGGAATAAATGTGCGATCATCAAAGCAATTTCCATATTCATTTGAATGACTCGATCCACCGTGAATATCCTACAGAAAATAACTTACATGATATAAATGATTAATTAATACAAAATATAATTGACACCGTATAACATAGTTGTTAGGTTTCTAACAATAAATACTCATTATAAATTCCATAGGAAAAAAGAACTACTGCAGAGGAAAAGTTGGTTTGGCTCAAAAAATGGTTGAAATAAACTATTGTGTTCGTATAATCGATAAATATTTTTATTAAACAATTTTGACGAGAATTTGGGTATAATACTATAAAATATCCCTCTCCATCTTTCCTAAACATCATCATTTGAGGGAGATTACATTATGACAAGGCATATTTATCCTATGACCTTTTTCAGCATTATTATGTTAGTTTTCATTCTGTACATTTTGTTTTAAAAAATGTTGTGAATTTACATTTCTTGCTTTAATCTGAGAGCTTTTTTATAATTCGTTCTGGGACTCTAAATACTGTGAGGTGCGAAGTGACCTGATGGGTTAAGCCATGGCATGATGTGAATGAGGACCATGAATTGGAGGAAGACGGTAATGGGTTCTGTCTGCTGATTAGGTTCCGAAGTGACCTAATGGGTCAAGCCATGGCATGATGTGACTGAGGACCATGTATTGGAGGAAGACGGTAATGGGTTCTATCTTCTGATTGGGCTCTTATTCAAAAACAGATTGACCATGTGCGCTGTAACAACGAACTATTCGCTGCAATAGGGTTGGATTCTGGAAATATTTCTGATTTTCCTTCAAGCGAAACACAAATTAGGGCAGCCATTTACCCTGAAAGTCCTTCAGAAAGGCAACCAATCCCATATACAGGAGCTAAGTCAGACTTCTCCCGTGTGTTTTTGGGTATATATGGTTACATTTACATCTAGAGCCACCTAGCTACTTTAATCAACCGAAGATGCCCTTTATCACGAGTCCTGAATTATATGGCGACTAGTCCCCTAACCTCAACCGCCACACCGATTTCGTCAATTTTTATTTTATACTAGCCGCCTACGGTGACCAGCTGGTTCGTCTTACTTATTAGTTAAAATGATTCAGTTCTATCAGTAAAATTTGAAATTAGTAAGTTGTTTGAATTAGTTGTTATTTTTATATTTTACATTAATAATTTAGAACTAAAGCTATCAGATGAAGTAATTTTCAATTAAAGTTTCTGATCATAATAAACTGTTGGCCTTGAAATATGATCGATAAAACTGAAGATTTCAACAAATGACTACTATAAACTAAGTGAAATGTTTAAAATCTTGAATTTTTAGATGCTTTTTAGATGAAATGGCTTCAAAATCAAAAATGAAATTCAAATGCATCCAGAATAAAATTATGGACAGATCATTTTCAGTTACATCAAGTCAAATTTCAAAGTTTGTCAGTAGGTAAATGAAATCTATTTGGCTTTTGATAGAATTTAAATGAAGGCAATTATCTGCTGCAACTTTTCAAATATTGCTTTGAACAGACATTAATTCAATAGCCATAACGGTAACAGCACTTTCAATAGCGCTCAGCTCACCGGCTTTCCAGTTCGTACTGTAGATGAAACTCCAAGGTCGTTCCAGTCGATCAACACATTCCCACTCAATACCACTCGGCGTCTAACAGCTTACTAGCTCGCGCAGCGGAAAAACTTCAAGAAGGGATTCGTACTCCAAAGGCGATCTCTGTCGATCAACATTCACTCCTCCCTGATCCAAGCACGCTCCTTATATAGTCTCCCCCGGCAGGCTGTGACGTCATATGGAATTATCGGGAGAAATCTGGTTCTCGCCCCCCTAATAGAGATATCAAGAAAATTCCAGCACCTTTGAGATCCCACATATCGTCGCCAAATTTGTCTCCAAGTCGCTAAGTTTGTGGCCAAGGTCAAGGGTCCAAGCCTGACTACTGCCAGTCATTCCATACTTACCCCTGTAAAACTCTCTTCCCAACCATAAGACTAACATTGCTGGGAAGGGACGCTTCATGTTCGTAACAATATATATATGTTATTGGCTATAACTGGATTTTAACTGCTTAAAATGTGAAAAAAAATTCCATTTCAACCCCCAAATTCTGAAGCAAGTTAGGTAAAATGTATTGCTCTAAAACTGCTGTTAAAGTACAAGTTAATAGTGGTTTCTAATTAATACGAATTTTTTAAAATTTTGATACAATAATTCAGTTGTTCCATAAAATAGTAACGCCTATTTCAGCATAAAAATTGCCTTTACCGGATTTATTTTTTTGTATCGAACAGTAGGTTTTAAAATGTAAAATGTTAAGTAGTTTTATGACGAATTAAAACCTCTATATAAATATGGATTTTTTAGCATTTGCGTTATGTCAAAACATTTTCTAAAAATCTATTTAATTTCTCAATATTTCCTATTAAAAAATGGAATTATTTATAGCAGTTAAAAATCCATGACTTTTTTATTATTTGAAACATTTGCGTTATGATGATTATAAATCAAAACAAAAAGAATGTATTTTAAAACTGTTATACAAGCATAAAACCGTTGAAAATTAAATTTCTCTTAACAGAATAGGGACCGAAATAGTCTTAAGATGATTAGCTTTATATTTGAAATTCTTTCTAAAGCAATAAAATGCAAATATCAGACGCAAGTTTTATCATAATTTTTTTACAAGAACATCGGCTCTTTTTTAATCTTGTATTCAAAAAATTAGTTTAATGCATAAAGTAAGCTTTGTTTTCTCAAAAAGCTGAATCTAAACTACGCCGTTAAAATACCGTATACAATATATTTAATGAAGATTAATTATTTTACTTGAAGGAGCTGGCATAAAAAACTTCAACCATAAGAAATCAGAAAGTTTAAAAAACAAGCTGATGCTCTAACATGATTTATAAAATGTTTTTAAATGCATGAAGTAAAAATTCTTTTTTTTATATACTGAAACATTTTTTGTGAGAAATGTTCTTTTTATCTATAAAGAGCAACATACAGCATCCATGAATAAATAAATTAAATTAAAGTAAACTTCCTCATTGTTATTTTAATACATCTACCAAACAGTAAAAATAAAAGCAGCGCTGCTCTAGAAGAATTTATTAATAACTAGCTTATTTTTTTCTGGCGTGTAGATTTGCTTTGTATTAAAAAGGTCCAAGCATAATATTTTCGTAAATTCATTATCTATAAAAGGTTTTGGGGTTTTCAAACACTGA
>BGPR01046959.1:0-11909 GCA_013235015.1 Araneus ventricosus
AGCTGCTAACGAGATGAAACTTTCATCAATGGTTTTGTTTGATGTCCGTAATATTAACATGCATTTTCGTAAAAATAACATGATTATTCGGGAAGACGTAAAGGTTTCTTTAAAAAATCGCTACTTTTTCCGAAAGTTTTTTACTTATAACATGCAGAATTTTCAACCAAATTGAACGAAATTTGCAGAATACGTGACAATATGTTAGAGAAGCATTGTATTAACATTTGAAGTAAATACCTTCAATATTAGAGAAAATATGAGTATTTGCAGTATATGTTTTTTTACTGCACATGAGTGCAAGGTAGCGTAATTGTTCTTTCAGAATTTTGAAGCCTATATATAGGGCAACTTATATGAAAATTCCAGTTAAATACCGTTAGCATTTAGAAAGATGTCGGCATTGAAAGAGCTGTATTGCTTTTGTTCTCTAAGAGAAACAAAATGAAGAGGGTTCTTGTATAAATTGATATTTTTTAAACTTGAATCTTCGAAGAATAATATTCAATTTTATGAAGCTTGAATATACTGAATACTTATGTATCCTTCTAAATTAAATGCATAATTTAAATTGCATTTCGATGATAATAATTCGAAGATTCAAATTTAAAAAATTTCAGTTTGTGCATGAGCCCTCTTCATTTTGTTTCACTTAGAGAACAAAAGCAATTCAACTCTTGCAATGCCGACATCTTTCTAAATGCTAACGGTATTTAACTGGAATTTTCATATAAGTTGCCCTATATATCTGGCTCTAAAATTCTGAAATAACAATTACGCTACGTTTCGCACATGCGCAGTAAAAAAATATTTACTACAAATACTCATATTTTCTCTAATATTGAAGGTATTTACTTCAAATGTTAATACAACGCTTCTCTAATATATTGTCACGTATTCTGCAAATTTCGTTCAATTTAGTTGAAAACTCTGCATGTTATAAGTAAAACTGTTTCGGAAGAAGTTGCGATTTTTTAAAGGAACATTTATATCTTTCCGAATATTCATGCTATTTTTACGAAAAAGCATGTAAATATTGTGGACATCAAACAAAACTATAAGCTTCATCTTGTTAGCAGCCTTCTGTGAAACGGGTTGAGTCGAAATCCTTTTATGTCTCCATCACTTTCGTGATGAGATTTTCACTTTAAAATGTGAGCTCCGACTACTGTATATCGTACGACTCTTCACAACTAATTGCGAACCATTGTATTCATATTAACTCAAACTTTTTCCCATTTCTAGAATTGTGCTTAATTTTTGGAAGTGAATGTAGACAACCTTTAGACAAAAACAATGAAAAAACCCTAACATTATCTTTAAATTGTTTTATTAATAATAATTTTATTACAGTAAATTGTAGCCAAACGAGTTTCCTATATGAGGATGTATTAAGATACTACTTATAACATAAGAGCTTTTGGTCTTTTGTGGAAATAATTAATTGATGGCACCTAAATCTAAACACTTATTCTCCGACTGTAACAACGTACCACGTTCTCTTAAAAACGATTTTATACACCACATTTGCATCGTCACATCATATTTTGCCTGATTTACCGCCCAAATATTTAATAGAAAAGTACAGGTTCAAATTCGGCTACTCTTCGATATAATATAAAATTTATAAGGAAAAAAAATGATAGTTATGTTACATGATGATAATAAAATTCTCGATATGCTAAACTGAACCAAATTAACGACCCTCTTTTGAAGATAAATAAGGCCTATTTATCTTCAAATGAATCTTGAACAGTGGTCAGATGATAAGGGGTGACACCTAAACCAGCGTTCCATTCTTCATACTTCGAAGTCAAAGTAATATAGTAAGACGTTATAATGCAGAATTCTATTTGACTGATAATCAAATTTACATTTCAATAGAATAAGCTGCAAGCATTATTTTACTTCCCTCGGCATTATTATTATTAGCTGCAAGCATTACTAATATAATAGCCCAGATCTGTCTCTCACTGATCCGGTAACGATCTGACGTCACCAACAATAAAACTAGCGCCATAATACTGCGAGACGTTAAACAGCATTATTTCATTGTTAGAGAACCTAAATTTCAGTAATTTTAAATTTAAAAAAGTGATTGCCGTTCTAATTTCTAATTTAATAGCTCTAAAATAGTGAAATAAAATTTGCTATCCACTGATATAAAATTTATCTCGCTATACTCAATAGTTTTCCTGAAATTTTAAATCATATTTATCTTATATTTCAAATTAATGTCCGTTTTTTAATAGAAAGTAGTAAATTACGTCAGTGGTATATCATGCGCGTGATATAGTTCGGACACCACGATGCATCTGATTATTTATTGCAATCGTGATGATATAATTTGATAATATTTTTGGCAACGTTTGACAAGCATCGAATTGCTTTGTTTTGATTAGAATTTCGAAAAAGAATTCTTTGAAATTTTAACTTTTGACTTACGTTTGACAAGCTGAGAATTTCATGGTTATTGAATTATTATGTACATATTTTGTATATATTTTTTACTATAATTTAATACTTTACAATCATGAATTAGTTTACTATCTTTTTTACGATGAATACCGACGAAGAACTCATTGCAAAAAGACATCGGATGACAAAGGAAAGCAAGATGGTTGGCAACGAGGCAAAGCCAGGAATCGCTCGACAGGATTCGTGCAGTAGATGCAGCCGCTTATAGAAGACGCATCGAATCCCAAACTCCATCACAAGCTCAAAATTGCAGAGAAATCCATGCTGGGAAACAACGCCTTCACATCGAAAGACAAACTCCAGCTCAATCTCAATCTCACAGAGAAGTAAATGCAACCATTCATAGAAATTGGCACGAAATCACACGTTAAATCACGTTAAAATTTACACAAAGATATCTGAAGTACAAAGAAAACTGTTAAACAACAGAAAATACTTCACACGGAATGTTATTTACCAAGAGGTTTTTGAATAAAGAAATATGTAAATAATATGTAAATAAAAAAAACTATTTCCTGTCATAAAACATATGTTTATTTTATTTGTTTTCAATCAATGTTAAACATTTCTCTCGCATATGTATCTATTTAAACACGTCAAATTTGACGCGAAATCTCTCGAATGAAGAGGCAATTTGCACCCGTCATATCATAACGGGTGATTTTCTAGTTATTATTACTAGGGCCTCGGTGGCCCAGTGGTAAGGTTTCGGCTTCCAGGTTCGATACACTAAAAATTCGCAAGCATGTGGGCCTGTTGCACTTTAAATCATACGTAGTGGACCAAACGTCCTTCCATAGATGTGATGTGGACGTTTGCAAAGGGGTACCAACTCAGGTGTTGTCCTCGTCATCTGACCTAACGCCACACCCTGACCCCCCCGATACCTATGACCACGGCCGGCCCGAACAAAAGCGGGGCCTGGTGCGAAGAAGAATTGCAAGGCCTTGAAAGAAATTTCGAGTAGCAGAATAGTAATTTATTGTATTTTGCTATTTATTACATCGCATAAATTGGTATAGTAAGGACCTAAGGAAATATGATGAATAATTAAATTATTTTTAAATCAAATAAAAATAATTGCTTCATAGACTTACAAAATACAATTTGGTACGCGACTTACTAAAATAAAGTTGTTTTTTTTTTTTTCATTTTCATTTCTTGCATGCTTTATAGCAAATTTTTGTGTCATTTTCTTATATGTTTTATAGCAAATTCGTTGATAATGCCATCATAAATAGTTATTTTGCCTAATTTGGATTCGATAGATAAAATGGCTGAGGAGGTAAATATTTCTCGACTAATGCTAAATCTCAAATAATTTTTTTATTATTTTCAATCTTGAGAAGTTCTTTCTGTAGATACGACGTAATCAGTAAAGTCTATATAATTTTCAAAACAGTAACAAAATTGGATAGAATTCAAATTATTTCTAATTAAACCTTGCAATATTATGATGGAAGGCACAACTCAACGACAAATTTTGATTTCATTAAATAAATCGATGCAATCAATTTTCATTTTGCAAAATCACTCAGAGGCGCGGGGCTTTCAAAACGCGGGGCCTTGTGCGCTCGCAGCGTTTGAAACCCCGTCGGGCCGGTCCTGCCTATGACTATTAGAGTTAATAAGAAAAAAAATACATGGAAATACAAGGACGAATATAAGGAAAAAAGTGATAGCTATGTTATATGTTGTGAATAAAATTCCCGATATACTAAATTGAGTCAAATTAACGACGCTGTTTTGAAGATAAATAAGGCCTATTTATCTTCAAAAGAATCTTGAACAGTGGTGATCGTCATCTGACCGAGGTTCATATTATGAGGTCTGTCACAAAATAGTCCTGGCGTTGCTTCAGAACAAGACATTGCCACCGATAGAGAACCTGGGTCGAAGACCTATAATCTTCATTCCATAGCTGTGCTGTAATAAAAAAGTGACTTAACGCAATAACTCTAACTTAATGACGCTGTGCCAAGGAGTATTAAGTAGGAGAAAAGAGAAGGGGGAGAGAGAAATAATAATAATTTAATTAATTAATTAATAAAAAAGGAGGAAATTAAATATTAAAAAGATTAATAAAAATAATTACAGGAGACAATAATTCAAAAGTATATTAAATGAGTATTCAGAGTATAAAAAATAAAGAGTACTAAGTAAGGCGTTAGTAGCTGGTGATAAAACAGGACGTAAACATAACTAAACAAGTTCAGATTTCAACAAAATGAACAATTAGCATTACTCACCCCAACCGACAAGCATATTTTGAAATCTGTTCAGCAAATGGGTGATTAATTAAAAAGGAGGAAATTAAATTTTAAAAAAGATTAATAAAAATAATTACAGGAGATAATAACTCAAAAGTATATTAAATGAGTATTCAGAGCATAAAAAATAAAAGAGTACTAAGTAAGGCGTTAGTAGCTGGTGATAAAACAGGACGTAAACATAACTAAACAAGTTCAGATTTCAACCATATGAACAATTAGCATTACTCACCCCAACCGACAAGCATATTTTGAAATCTGTTCAGCAGTCCATTTCTGGGGACTACAAACGCCACCATGCTGTACACATGCAGAGTTTCCAAGAAAAGAAACATAAAACACGCTGTGAAGAAGAAGTGGAGCGCAATGGATACCAGTTGACACAAATCCTATAAAATTAAAATTAGTTTTAAACTTTCATTTTTTCTGTCTTGTGCGCTCAAAGATATTATAGGTTTGAAAAAAGAATATTTCGAGCTCGCAAATGACCAGACTTGGCCTTCTTAAATTATTTTGCTTCGGTGGTTAAGTTTGAAATAAAAGTAGGAAGTTTTTTTAAAAAATTGCTAATTTAATTAAATTTACGAAGTGAGTTTCTTAATTAAGTTTCTTGAGAATCATGAGACACAGGATGCACCGAGTCGAAACAAAATTGAGGGTAAAAAACAAGAACTTTTTTTATGAATTACCATAAACTTTTAATAGCGGAAGATTTTTTCTTCATTGAAATTATGAATATGAATAGATATTAAATTGGATTTCAATGCTTACTAGACACGTTATTAATATATACGTTTTATCCTTTTAGAATTCAATTTTAATTGTAATGAAGATGTGTTGTAATAATTCTTTATGAATAAATTTAAAAGAAGCGAAAACTTATGCAAAATGGGTTATGTCTTTTAATAATTATACCCAAGAAAAGAGGAATTATGTTAATACTTTATTAATAATAAGTATTATCTATGTGTATTGAGATCAAGTATACTACAGATTGATTTTAGAAGGAATCAGCAGACATGATGTTTTAATTAGTCATAGATGAAGATAATAATATCCTTTTTAGCGACATTTTATGACTTTTTCATGAGATTTAACTCTCTGAACCCCGCTGGAGAATTCCATTGACTGAAAACCTGGAGTGAATTTTCGTTCACTAAATCAGAATGGAATCGTCGCGTTCTCTATAGAAATTCCAGGATGTCGATACCTATGGTTGCCGATCAATTGCCAACGAAGGGAACTGCAATTTTCCTATAAAATTCACCTAGGCGCCGGAAACTGCGTGAGTCCGGCTTCTGTCGAATGGGCGGTTTGAGGCGGTATAGGGTTCATAGGGTTAAAGAATTAGATTAGTATCGTAAAAATGTGCTTGCGATATTTAGGCAGTACTTGCAAATAAATAATTTTATAAACTACAATATTTTGGAAATGGTATACAGCATAAACTGACTCTCAGTTGAGACAAATACCAGACTTTAAAAGATACGATGCCTTCACAAAAGAAATAACTTTATGAGAAATTTTTATAGCAAATACTGTTGTTACGGCGTACAATTTATACAATATTTAAAAAAATATAACGAATAAGCAAGACTTGTATAACCCTACAGCAATAACTCATCTTAAATGGTTTGATGAATTTCTGGTACAGTATTTTATATCGAAAATTCTTTTGGTGTTGGTTTTTTAATTTATCTTGCATTTTGATTTAGCTTCATTATTTTTGATAAATTATGTACTTTTTTTCGTCGACAAGCAAAAAAAAGGGAAAACAATCAAAATTTTGTCGATTCCGATATTTTAGGAACATATTTTGTTGTTAATTGATCGAAAATCAAAAAGTGAATGAATTTTTTTTCTCGAAAAATAACATTAAAATGTGACTCCAGAATTAAAGTAGAAAATTGTAAAAATAATATCGCAGTTTTTTATATCTACTGTACTGCTGATAATGTTACAAGCTTATGATGAATTTCTTAATGTAATGAAATTGGGTTAACTTCAATATTTATTATATAAAATAAAAAGTTCAGTTGTGTTTTAAGCTGATTGAGAAAATTTATGCAGACAATAAAAAATCTTCTGATTATCTATCGATAAGTTTTATGCGAATTCGGAAAAATGAATTTAACTTTGCTTAAAGCAGTTTCATTTAAATAAGATAATTAAAGTATTTTTGAAAAAATTAAGTTATTAACATATCTGTAACAATAAAGAGCTTGAAGGCAAATTGACATTCTTAATAGCGCAATTAGGGAAATTGCATTTGTTATGAAAACATTTGGCTAAGAAGCTATTATTTTTGTACTTTATAAGAATGCGTCTTTTAGAAGAAACATTTTTCTCCGAAATGTTTACTTTCTAAAAAACATATATTTTTAATTTCTTAATTGGCTGTGGTAATTTTATTCCAAATATAAGTCGGATTAGCTACATAATGGTTTTTTCATAATTCGAAAAGTGTCGGTTATTTTAAGAACATAAAGGTATATTTTTCTTTGTTTAACATTTGCATCTAATACTTGAACTTTAATGAGATTGACTAAACACAAAATAACAACTTTAATCATGACTTTAAAATTCAATATAAAATGACTTATTACCTTTATTTATACAACATTGCGCAATAAATCTCTATAATATTTGCCTTTATTGAATTAATTTAATAATTAATCAATAAAATTAATCACTAACTATATTTTTGGCTTTTAGTAGGAAAGTTTTTAGTAAAGAAATTTAATTGTTTAATGTTATTAATTGATTGCTTTATTGTTGTTTGTTAATAATTGTTTTATTGGTTGTTAATTACTGTTTAATTTTCATTACAGCTCTTTTAATTATTAATTTTTATTAAAAATTAATTTCAAAGTAACTTTTATTATTATTTATTTACATCTCATTAAAAACTCCGGAAATGCAAAAATTGAGCAGCGCAGTGTTAGCTTAAATACAAGTTCTTCTATAAATATTGATTAAACAAGTTAGAATACTTTCTCCGAATTTTATTTCTTCACTAGAAGTGTACGAAAAACAATTCAACATTTTTTATCAAAATCACTAAACTATCTCAATAAGCAAGGGTATTTCCTATTAAAACTTCTTTCTTAATAATATTTTGAATGTGTTTTTATCTGTCTTTCAATGAAAAACATAGGTTGCAGATTACAAACCACTGTTTTAAATACTTGTAATTTTAACAATTATGGAAATACTTGAGAAATTACGCATTAAAGAACTGGCCACCTTAAATAACGATAAAATTACAAAAGCTGCAAATGGAATTGTTGATGAATTTACTTACTAATAAAAAGTTTAATTCTTCATATCCAAAATCATCTCATTGGAAGATTTAGATAACGGATTTATGAACAATAAAAATAATTAATATTGATAGGTTAAAAAAGTTAAATTATGTCAAGTGACATATCTTTTTTTCTCTCGATCTCATAATAAAAAATGTTGATGTTTGTTAGATAGTATTTATGACAAGTTAAATAATATTAACTCATACCTGTTGAAAGGTAATCATAGTTTTTTTAGAGAGAGAAAATTGACACATCTCCTAACTTTTGATTTTTGCTGAAAAGAAAGCAGTTCGCTCATTTTTTCTGAACAGCTGCTATTACTAAGAATTGAACCTCATTTTTACACACCACTAACCTACATGAAGACAGGGAAGAAGCTCTCTATCATATTTTTTGTCTTATAGATGTGTCTTATATTATACATGATCCTGCGGTTCAGTTTTAATCGACTCCATTCAGTCTTTAACCTATTTTTAAAAAATAGCCAAATAAAGTACCGGTGTCTCTGCCTTTTCTAAACGACATTGAATATCATCCTTTAATCCAACAAATACAAAAAATACAGCAATCAAATAATTACTTACCGGATTATCTGATGATATTTCGTATGGAAACATAAGGAATAAATGTGCGATCATCAAAGCAATTTCCATATTCATTTGAATGACTCGATCCACCGTGAATATCCTACAGAAAATAACTTACATGATATAAATGATTAATTAATACAAAATATAATTGACACCGTATAACATAGTTGTTAGGTTTCTAACAATAAATACTCATTATAAATTCCATAGGAAAAAAGAACTACTGCAGAGGAAAAGTTGGTTTGGCTCAAAAAATGGTTGAAATAAACTATTGTGTTCGTATAATCGATAAATATTTTTATTAAACAATTTTGACGAGAATTTGGGTATAATACTATAAAATATCCCTCTCCATCTTTCCTAAACATCATCATTTGAGGGAGATTACATTATGACAAGGCATATTTATCCTATGACCTTTTTCAGCATTATTATGTTAGTTTTCATTCTGTACATTTTGTTTTAAAAAATGTTGTGAATTTACATTTCTTGCTTTAATCTGAGAGCTTTTTTATAATTCGTTCTGGGACTCTAAATACTGTGAGGTGCGAAGTGACCTGATGGGTTAAGCCATGGCATGATGTGAATGAGGACCATGAATTGGAGGAAGACGGTAATGGGTTCTGTCTGCTGATTAGGTTCCGAAGTGACCTAATGGGTCAAGCCATGGCATGATGTGACTGAGGACCATGTATTGGAGGAAGACGGTAATGGGTTCTATCTTCTGATTGGGCTCTTATTCAAAAACAGATTGACCATGTGCGCTGTAACAACGAACTATTCGCTGCAATAGGGTTGGATTCTGGAAATATTTCTGATTTTCCTTCAAGCGAAACACAAATTAGGGCAGCCATTTACCCTGAAAGTCCTTCAGAAAGGCAACCAATCCCATATACAGGAGCTAAGTCAGACTTCTCCCGTGTGTTTTTGGGTATATATGGTTACATTTACATCTAGAGCCACCTAGCTACTTTAATCAACCGAAGATGCCCTTTATCACGAGTCCTGAATTATATGGCGACTAGTCCCCTAACCTCAACCGCCACACCGATTTCGTCAATTTTTATTTTATACTAGCCGCCTACGGTGACCAGCTGGTTCGTCTTACTTATTAGTTAAAATGATTCAGTTCTATCAGTAAAATTTGAAATTAGTAAGTTGTTTGAATTAGTTGTTATTTTTATATTTTACATTAATAATTTAGAACTAAAGCTATCAGATGAAGTAATTTTCAATTAAAGTTTCTGATCATAATAAACTGTTGGCCTTGAAATATGATCGATAAAACTGAAGATTTCAACAAATGACTACTATAAACTAAGTGAAATGTTTAAAATCTTGAATTTTTAGATGCTTTTTAGATGAAATGGCTTCAAAATCAAAAATGAAATTCAAATGCATCCAGAATAAAATTATGGACAGATCATTTTCAGTTACATCAAGTCAAATTTCAAAGTTTGTCAGTAGGTAAATGAAATCTATTTGGCTTTTGATAGAATTTAAATGAAGGCAATTATCTGCTGCAACTTTTCAAATATTGCTTTGAACAGACATTAATTCAATAGCCATAACGGTAACAGCACTTTCAATAGCGCTCAGCTCACCGGCTTTCCAGTTCGTACTGTAGATGAAACTCCAAGGTCGTTCCAGTCGATCAACACATTCCCACTCAATACCACTCGGCGTCTAACAGCTTACTAGCTCGCGCAGCGGAAAAACTTCAAGAAGGGATTCGTACTCCAAAGGCGATCTCTGTCGATCAACATTCACTCCTCCCTGATCCAAGCACGCTCCTTATATAGTCTCCCCCGGCAGGCTGTGACGTCATATGGAATTATCGGGAGAAATCTGGTTCTCGCCCCCCTAATAGAGATATCAAGAAAATTCCAGCACCTTTGAGATCCCACATATCGTCGCCAAATTTGTCTCCAAGTCGCTAAGTTTGTGGCCAAGGTCAAGGGTCCAAGCCTGACTACTGCCAGTCATTCCATACTTACCCCTGTAAAACTCTCTTCCCAACCATAAGACTAACATTGCTGGGAAGGGACGCTTCATGTTCGTAACAATATATATATGTTATTGGCTATAACTGGATTTTAACTGCTTAAAATGTGAAAAAAAATTCCATTTCAACCCCCAAATTCTGAAGCAAGTTAGGTAAAATGTATTGCTCTAAAACTGCTGTTAAAGTACAAGTTAATAGTGGTTTCTAATTAATACGAATTTTTTAAAATTTTGATACAATAATTCAGTTGTTCCATAAAATAGTAACGCCTATTTCAGCATAAAAATTGCCTTTACCGGATTTATTTTTTTGTATCGAACAGTAGGTTTTAAAATGTAAAATGTTAAGTAGTTTTATGACGAATTAAAACCTCTATATAAATATGGATTTTTTAGCATTTGCGTTATGTCAAAACATTTTCTAAAAATCTATTTAATTTCTCAATATTTCCTATTAAAAAATGGAATTATTTATAGCAGTTAAAAATCCATGACTTTTTTATTATTTGAAACATTTGCGTTATGATGATTATAAATCAAAACAAAAAGAATGTATTTTAAAACTGTTATACAAGCATAAAACCGTTGAAAATTAAATTTCTCTTAACAGAATAGGGACCGAAATAGTCTTAAGATGATTAGCTTTATATTTGAAATTCTTTCTAAAGCAATAAAATGCAAATATCAGACGCAAGTTTTATCATAATTTTTTTACAAGAACATCGGCTCTTTTTTAATCTTGTATTCAAAAAATTAGTTTAATGCATAAAGTAAGCTTTGTTTTCTCAAAAAGCTGAATCTAAACTACGCCGTTAAAATACCGTATACAATATATTTAATGAAGATTAATTATTTTACTTGAAGGAGCTGGCATAAAAAACTTCAACCATAAGAAATCAGAAAGTTTAAAAAACAAGCTGATGCTCTAACATGATTTATAAAATGTTTTTAAATGCATGAAGTAAAAATTCTTTTTTTTATATACTGAAACATTTTTTGTGAGAAATGTTCTTTTTATCTATAAAGAGCAACATACAGCATCCATGAATAAATAAATTAAATTAAAGTAAACTTCCTCATTGTTATTTTAATACATCTACCAAACAGTAAAAATAAAAGCAGCGCTGCTCTAGAAGAATTTATTAATAACTAGCTTATTTTTTTCTGGCGTGTAGATTTGCTTTGTATTAAAAAGGTCCAAGCATAATATTTTCGTAAATTCATTATCTATAAAAGGTTTTGGGGTTTTCAAACACTGA
>BGPR01046960.1:0-11909 GCA_013235015.1 Araneus ventricosus
GACATGCATTGCTTAACTAAAAAAAAACAATTTTCTATATCTTCGATCACAATTCTATCTTTAAAAAAAAATATTTATACAATAATTCAATTTATGCACACAGAAAAAAATGCCACCTTGTTTTCAAATAGAATAAATTCCGTTCTTATTTGAAAATAAACAATTTTGAAATGCAATAATAATATATATAAAATACTGATCTGAAAGAAATACTCTAATGAATAACAGGAAAACAAATTGACACTCTTTAAATAATACTACAAAAAAAAAGAAAATTAATCTTTCCGTTTGTTCTTATTCACAAGCACACTAATAACTTCCGTAATAATTTTTCCTTTCTTTTTTTTTAAAAACTTCCACCAGTATAAAACGAACAAACAAAAAAATATTACAACCAGAACACACAAATGATATTATGAAGATATTCTAAAGAGCTACTCAACCGGAAGTATATATGACTCACAAAAAAAGGAATAAAAACTTTCCGCGCATATATTACCGCTTTGAGATCGCTTGTAGCAAGATTATCGTTGCTCCTTGATTCCAGTGACCCTGTCACTAACAGAAACTGTGCGTCAGTATCCCCCCGGATACGTAGGATTCCAACTGAATCCATCCGTCGAGATGATTCTTTAGACCCCTGGTCACTTCTGCACAGGATTTCGCTGAAGAAGGAAGAGTATCCACCAGATACCTTCAAACACCAGATGTGCTGTCTCAAAACGGGTTTATACCGACAAGCATCCCCCGGATACTTTCCGAAAAAACAGAAGTCGTCGTGCCAACTGACCACCAAAGGCCGTTTGCACCAAATTTCAACAAATACTAGTCTTTAATCTCCACCACATTCCAGTACGCTGCCACAATGTGAAACCTCCATTCTGTGGGGTTTCATGTGAGTGATGACAAATAAAGACCAAATGTTTTATCCACCATTACCCCTCAAGGCTGGGATACGACAATGTACACACAACAGCGAGATATTTACAACGATGAATGAAATATAAAATGCTCATCACTCAAGTTACATTTCGAGCTGTGAGTTTCATTATCAAAACATTGATATTTCATGCAAAAACATCCACTAGCTAAAACTTCTAGTCTGCCACTGCTAACCCCACTGCCCATGTCAGGAACTTCTCAATTCCTGTCACTGATTTGCTGCCACCGCTTGCTGCTCAGCAGCGCCCCTCACAGTAACCAAACTAGTAGTAACGGTCTCGGCAAAAACTTGTCTAAATTGTTTGAATAAAATGCATCATATGTGTTTTGAAGGCAGAGGTGCATGCAATAATGTCGCCTTTATCAACGGGGCGCTAAGGTTAAAAAATTGGGCTTTTAAGGGTCTCAGTCTGAAATTCAAAACTTATCTATTGTTTAGAAGTAACGGATTCGAAACCTCGCGCTTTTGCAGAAAAGTATGCGCTGGAAGAGTTTTCATCAAATAGGGGGGAAATTAGAATGGATGGGTGAGTTTACATTTCCATAAAATGCAAGATGACAATCGGCAAAATCTAGCCTCCTGATGACACACCATCATGGCGGGACTTTTCCCTTCTTCTTCCTCGGTTCCCCCCCCATGGTGAATTTTCTCTCCCGGCAATGCTCGGATTTCTAGTCCAGACGGAGTTCAGAACATGACGTCGAGCTGTTTGGCCTATTTTCCCTCAGATTTGATGTGGGTTTTTCCGTCCGCGTTCCAAAACTGTGAAGTGAGTGGCCGCCTTTGCGGAGCGTGTTCAACAAAGAACCCGAAATGCTGCCTATATGACTCATTACTGACACCCTTCCGGTGTAAAATCGTCCAAAGTGGTAGTCTCAGCTGTTGCTGAACAGTATCTACTAGATGACCCTCTCTGCTATCTCTAACTATAGTAGAGAAGGGAAGGACTGAAGCGGTTGGAAATGTGGAAAGTTCAGTGTCAGTCACCATGGTGGCTGACATGGTGCCATAACGGTGTTGTAAACCCAAAATTTTCTTCGTTTTTGCCAATTCAAGTACTGTTGCGTTAAAGCATTAGATCTTCTACAACGATGGGCTACTTTCTATCTCTATTAGGGATGTAGCGTTTGAGGTCGCTGGTCCAAATATTTATGAGACGAAAAGAATCGCTGGCTTATACGCACCGCTAGAACATCAGTATAATTTGATTCATTTAAATCAAATGCATAATAACACAGCTCATGAAACTGAATAAGATAATTGAGACTCGATTTGTATATTATACGACGCAAGGTGGTTAAAATATGGCGACCAAATGTCCCTGTATTGGCCGAAATAATTCAGTAAATTTTGACTGTGTAATTGATTTAAATGCTCGGAATTTCGCCAGGTTTTACTTATAAGAAAAATGTCTCATATTAAAAAACAAGATAAATGATGCAATTTTTTAAAAAAAGTAGTTAAAATATTTAATCAGTTAATTCAAGTGAATTTTCTTTTGCAATTTTGCTCGTGTAATATGACTGTGTGTGGGCATCACTGAACCGTCCTGAATTTCGGCAATTGGACAAGAAGATTTAAAACGGCCACAGAAATTACAATGAAATGTCCTTGATTACCCTTTGATACTTATTAGTGTCATTTGCATTAAAAAAAAGATTCACTAGATTCAATTCTTTTTTGTGCTAGCTTCATGAATTCTCCTTTAAAATTGTACTATACATAGGATTGCCATACCGGATTTCAACTCACGTCCGACAATGTCCGGATATTCAAAGTGTCCTGATTTAAACCAGTGAATGCGGCGAGAGAGAAATTTGGTTGTAATTGAGAAATGTGATTTGTTCGAAAACGTCGGCATCACACATCCGACACTGAGAAAATTCAATTACTTACACTACTTAGATTCACTGTTGATGAGAAAGTGGATGAGCCCTTATCAGGCCCAGTTCCAACTCAAAATTAAAAGCTTTGGCAGTATTGTTTTAATTTGTTTTTCTATTATTAAAATCTTGAATTACCAAAAACATTAATAAAAAAATTGTATCTTCTTTTGAATTTGACGCCTTAAATGTTTTTTGCCGTTTCGAACTTGTGCTATTATGAATGAGGGTCATTGTTAGACAGCTTTTAAAATTTTAAACTACACTTTGACCCTCGCGAGACCTTTGACCCCCCCCCCCTTCCCCCGGCGTGCATCCGGATTTCAACTTAAAAAATTATGGTAACTCTAACTATGCATAGAATAGGATTTCTTTAATATGACTAATGCAGATGAATGAACTGAAAATAATAGGCCGCAGTGGCCTTAGTGCGGTGGCTGTCTCGGCTTGGAAGCTGAGGGCTCCAGGTCTGGAAACCGAATTCCACTGAACTGTTGTGTATAGTCTGCCAGCCAAATCATGCGTAAGTCCAAATGTCATCCTGCTGGTGTAGTGAAGCCTGGAGAGAGGCAGTCGGTGTCGTCCTTCGTCATCTGACTGAGGTTCAAAATTACGTGCTCCGTCCCAAAAATAGTCCCTGTTTTCAAAATGACGTTAATAACTAAACTAAACTAAAGAAAAATGCAGCAAAAATATCTTTATTTGTGCGCTTCATCAACACTTCCTCCTTTTTTGAAAATTTTATGCATTAACATCGTTCTAGCCATGACTCGACCGAGATTCCAACCATTTGTTTTAATGCACTGCGGCGTCATTTTTCCAATGTTAACAACGGGAAAGTGATGTCTCCCAACCTGCAACCGAGGTACCACAGAATAGACTTCGAGATGCATCCCATCTCTGTTATCTCTGAATACAGTAGAAGAGGACCAATCTTGATTAGAGAGTATGCGACGATATTTTGACTCATGCGGTGATCAACAACGTGTGTTAATTATTTCATCGTTCGGATTTTTTTAAATTCATTTTTTTGGTTTTGTGCAAGGCCCTGTTTCTTCCCCTAGTTGGGCGTTCCTGGATTGGTGCAATTCTGGGTCTGAGAGTCCCGGATGGAGTTCAAAAATATGATCACTTTAGCTAATTCATTCTCTCGTATGTTTTATCTTAAATGCATCTCAAAACTTTGCGAAAAGTCCATTGCACTGCTCTATTCTCTTTCATGATTAGAAATAACAGAATAAAAACAAATGAGTTATTGACTCTATAATATTATCATATGAATAAAAACAGATGACTCATTGACTCCTACAAAATTATCATATAAATAAACTTTAAAGAAAAGCACCTTTTCCACTGAATAAACCATTACTATCTTCTCACCCATTTATTCGAGAGCAATTCTCACAGGACGTGGGACGAAAATATCTCAAACTAGTTGGGTTACCCGGTTTTTTTTACATGTGTTACTGGAAAAGCATTCCATTTACAGGACTCCAGAAAAAAAAAAGAACAAAAACAGCACTATCTCACTTCAACCCCTTTTTTTCCACCACCCCGGTTAATTTATTTCTGAATTAACGTCTATGATTCCTCTTATCCGAGGTTTAAGAACTTCCAATTCATCACATGTGTTTTTCCCTCTTCCTCTGCAAAAAGTACTTAATCTATCGTTCAGAAGTTCTTCTGGAGAACCTGCTCCAAGAAGACATCGTCCGCAGCTATCCTGCACCCTTGGGAGTTTTCTTCCTCCCCTCCCGGTTTATTATGAGGGCTACTGAATCATCTCCTTTTAAGTTTTTCAGAGCTTCTTCAAATTATTGCTATACCTGAAGTCAAGGGTTGAAGTTGAATGCGAAGCGAGGCTGGAAGCATATGGTAGAGATTTTGAATAATAGAAACTGAAAACCAAGAATGAAGAATCTTGAGTAGAAATTTAAACAAGAGTAGTAGAGAGACTGACAGTTGGCTGTAAGAAAATGAAATCGTCAAGAGGTTTTATCGATTTGACAGTGCCATGCTGGTTTGGTGCACTTTGACACTTCCATCCACATGCAGCCGCATATGGAAGAAAAGGTATGATAGATGCTTTAAATATAAAAATAACAGCAGAACGTCGATAATCTAATTATATGAATGAGAGAAGATTATGTTGAAAATCCGAAATTGTTCACCAGCTCAATTTCGGGTTTAAAATATAGGGTTTGCGGCTTTATAAAGATATTGAATTGTCACAAATCTCAAATTCAAAAAACTATATATATATATGGTGTTTGTGAAAAATTATATTGCACACTACTTCATGCGACTTGTATTTAGTACCAACTGAAAAAATTCAGTTTGAGACATATTTCCTTATTTATTATTTCTTCTTACATTTAAAATACGAGGTTGTATACGCTTTCTCTATTTTCTTCAGTAAATCGATGCAGTAAAAACTGAAAATGATTTGTGTTGAACTTATTGACTTCAAATATAGAATTTCTCGTGGAATTTGAAAATCAGATTCAGCACTAAATTGGATATTTTGGACATCTCCCGGCTCTTCAGTATTGAGGTATGTAAATATTTTAATCTTTTTTAAAGTCGACCAATCATATTTTTTTTTGTTGTCATATAGCTTCCCGAAAAAAACATTTCATAACGTAAATTCATACAAATAGGCATGACTCCACTCTCCCTTCGGTATAATTGTGAATTACAATCTACATGACTTACTTTGATGGTAGTATATTATGATCGTACAGGTTGAAATTGTGGTTTCTCGATTACTATTCGAAAATATTCGTACGCTGGGAAATTTGAAAAAAATAACCAAGATGTGACAATTTTTTCTGGTGATAGATGCTTAAGAAAAATAAATCAGCGAGATCTGAACCCCGTCTGAAACATCGTAGCATTGATAATGTTTTAGGGTCTGATTTCACCCTCTTATATTTTAAAAATCCAATCTAATCAACGACAACGGTACGCAAAATCTACAACGCAACGCGCGCGTGAGAATGAATGCAATTACCAGTAAAACAATGGTAAATATTGCTGTAAAAATATGCTTAAAAAATATTTTTAAAATTTATTAAAATTGGGGAAAAATTGCACGAAATGAAAACTAGTATCACTGAAAAACCAATTCCAATTCTTTGATGAAAATAAGTTTTTTGTGGGATAATATGCTTCATTGAGGAAAAACGTTGGCATTTTGAATTTTTAATTAAAGTTGTTACTAAAGTTTAATACCCCTTTTAATGAGCACCCACTACCCCAGAAGTAAGCAGCCTACGCGTCAAAATCGGTAACTTCAGGTTCCAACGAGTCTCCGTCAGAATGCATCTGAATGATTTTGCACCCCGACATGTATCACAATTCTTACAAATGGTACTTAAGTCCTATAATACAACATTACATGTTAAATTTTTACCTAGTACGGTTCACATTTTATGATATCTTGGTAGAGTCGAACTCTGTAACTGTCATTTCCTTTCTCAAATCTTATGAAGGCAGCGTTCTCGTTAGGGTGGATCGAAAAATAAGTTTGATAAAATAATGCATAGGGTGCAGTTACGTCTTATTAAGTTAGCTATATATGCAAAATTTTTCAATTTTGTTTAATATCTTCCGCGTCACTCAAACAGCTTAAATATTTGCAAAACATTTTTTATACCAAATTTAAATAAATAAAATGAATGTGTCAAGAAATCGATTTTACAGGGAGAAACGGAGAGAGGGCGAAGAATGAATAAAAAATACAACTAAAATTGGAAAATTATCGTACCGAAAAATATCAAATGTTTGTTCGATATCACATTTTGTAAGTCTTACAAGATCATTCGATAAATGTAAGATTTAAGAAGACATGAATATTTACTTGCTATGATTGTTTATAAAAGATCGAATAATAGAAAAAGGAAAATGGTTATTGAGAAGTGGAAGCATATTCTAATGAAAAAAGAGAAAAGGAAAAGAAAACAGATGAGACAAAAGAATAAAACGTAAAATGGTTAAAATGGCTGCTCATGCTATTCCGAAAAGACTGTCTTGAGGCTCAACACTATGATGCTACTCCTTGTATACGATACGGATGTAATTACCTTGGATACTCAATACCATAAATCCGTTTAGATTTTCATACATTAGACAAGTGAATGATGATAGATGCAGAGTTTCGATGAGAACACTTCTTCCAGTTTGTCAGTGCTGTTCACAAGGACATTCAAATTTGGTAAATCGCAGGCGAGGGCCGCATGCTGGTAAGATGCACAAAGAATTCCAGTGCAGCAAAAAAGCTTTTAAATGGTGTGAATACAAGGCTACTAAGTTAAGTGTCGTTGATGTCGCTTTCAACTGGATTCATTTTCGATGGGAGGAGAAACACAAAAAGTGCTATTAAGAAGGACTAAGGTACTACCCAAAAGACACGAAAATGAGCTATTACATCTTTGCAAAATGAACCTACCTGTGTATATCGGACATGTTACTGACTGCAACAGAGTGGCCAAAGCCATAAAAGCAATACTCAGCCTACTTTTTGGAACACATAATCATGCGGTTAAGTAGGCTAACAGTAATGGATGCGATGGTGTACAAATGTTAATACAGAGACAAGGGAATTATTATTCCTTGAGTGGGATTGCCTCATGATCCATTACAATGGTGATGTGCTTCAAACAAATAGTTACCCCTCCGTCATCTACTCAAATTCTTTTGATGGAACTAGCTGGTCTTAAACATTTTGTCGAAATCACTTCGCAAAGACAATCAAAACCTGACATAAACTACCCAGCACCTTTTTCTTTCAATAAATATGGAGAATATGCCACATAATGTGATGAGAATGGTTTCAGCAATGATCAGGCAATATCCAATGATATTTGCCTAAAGGATATCGGGTAGGTATTCGACACTGCGCATTAAGAAGCTCTGTCCGTTGTTCACTCAAGGTGGCTCAACAAGCTGCAGGTAAATTTTAAGGTTGTATGTGAGTCACAGAAAACTATCTTGACAATCTTATTATTCTAAACATATATTATGAAGGTATATGCAACCTGTACGGTTCATGTCAAGACAAATCCCTCCATACATGAAGAGAGCGCTGTATTTGGGACTTATTTCTGTTTTTAGATATTTGGAACCAATTTACAGAAATATAGTGCACACTTTTATTCAACGAAACAACTTCTTTTTGTCATCCAGAAAGATTTTCTATTGTCATTATCACAAACAACAGAGTAATATGGTCGCCTTTACATTTTACGAAAACTAATTTGTTCTGATATGAAAACAAGAGGATTATACAGAATAATTTTCAAAGTACCAAAAAATAGACTTTAAAGCAAAGGATCTTTTTGCACTTATTAACTGGCAATGAGTTGGATATTTGAACCACCTCTTTTGATGAATGTGCCCCATTTAAATAAATTGAGGCAATGGTAAAAGTTAGACAGAGGAATGGTCAAAAGAATCATGCATACCAGCTTTGTAGAAAGGTGTTTTCTCATAGTGCGTTAACGGAAGCGTCGGAAGAGAGTGTATATGGAGAAGATAGAATCACAGCTTCATATTAGAATAGGATACAATCAAGAGTCTTATCAAGACATTATAATACAAAAGGTTTACATACTTTGAAATATGAAAATGCTTCAAAATTAATAGCAAGTTAAAAAATCTATGATTAAGTCTCACTTTTTTTATAAGTTTTGTGTGGAGTTATCTCTTTGATTATGTTGTTTATCTTATGTATTATTATAAAATTATAATTATTTATAAGTTTACACCTTTAATCGATAATCTGCAAATTTTTCAAATATTTTCATTAATTCCCAATTTTTAATAGATATTTGTAAAAATAATTTTATCTTTTGGAGGGGCTTTCGGCCAAGAAAGATATGAATGAATTTAATAATAATAAAAAAACGCAAATTAATATACCCAAAACAAAACTTTCTTACCCGGCGCTAAGGGAAATTTTGAAAATATTTTTTTATAAATTTCCCCCCAAAAATGTCATTTTTAGCTATTTTTGGAGCACTTGGGGCAATGGAAGATATGAATGGATTTCAATAAAAAAATATATGTAAACTAATATACCTAAGACACAACTTTTCCACCCCATGCCAAAAATAATTTCAAAACAAAACAAAAAAATTGTAAATTTTCATAAAAAATTCAATTTTTAACTATTTTTGAGGCGCTTGGGGCACCGGAAGATATGAATGAGTTTCAATAAAAAAAATTATATAAACTAATATACTTAAGACACAACTTTCCCGCCCCATGCCAAAAAGAATTTCAAAAAAAAAAAATTTTCCTATACTTTTCGATCCACCCTAATGCTCGTTGTCCTTCTGTATTGTGAAAAACAAAAATGTGTGATAAAAGATATTTAAATTACACAGGAGGACAGCGAATTTCCTTGCGGAATTTCTTTGCAGATGACAACTAGAAATTTTTAATTTAGTGTTTAGATATCCATTTAATCATTTTCCACTATTTTGGATTAATAGATTTGTGTTTTTTCTTGTGGAAAGAGGCTGTCCACTGGTACTTTCTTTGAAATTTTGTAGTATATCTTAATCTCTTGTCCTCTGACAAAATTTTCGAAGATGTTTTGTTCTTTCAGCATCCATCTATCTGCCATTTTAACCGCAAAAAGAGTATCAGAATATGTATTCCATAACTTCTTATAGCTTACAAATATATACAGGTCAAACACGAAGAAGACGGAGCAATATTGCTGTAAGCTTGTTTCGGCTAAATAATTTGAACGGAGATTTTTATTTGAGTTTCTAGTTTTGACATCTCTGTCTGCATCGTGTAATAACGTTCTGGAATACGAATTTAAATAATTTTACAGTGTTTTGTTGTAAAAAGTCCATTGAATAAATTGTCATCAACAAAATTATTTTTGGAAATTTTTTTTGTTTTTAAGGTCTAGTCTCTTTAATTTTGTCTGGTCCAATTTATTTATTTTTTTAGTTTTAAGTGGACCTCGTTTTATCAAATAAAATAAGCCAAGCACAATAAAAATATTTTTAAATTTGAAAGCCTCATTTTTAAATTTATCGATTTTAAAATCTAATGAGAAATTTCGGCTTCTAAAACAGAGAACTCGTTTAAAATATGTGACGAATCTGTTTATCTCCTTATCAATCTATCATTTATCTCCGTAATTTTGTTCCAATAGGAAAATATTTTTATTTTAAACTTTTAATATGTCCCATTTCCTAGTAATGCCACTTAAATCATCCCCACCCCATACACACAGACGCGCGCTACTTAGGGTCCTATTGACGTGGTATTGGTAGTAGAATCTCCGCATCGAAACAGGACAATCGCAGGCTCCAGACCCTACTCTACTGAAGATCAGCTTTGTAAGCGGGCGTGGTTCTCGTTAACCCCTTAAGGATCGCATTTTTTTTGCTATCCAATAAGATGACTCCTCCTGTTTTGGAAAGGGGCTGTCGTTTTAATTCATCTAAGAAGGCATAGAATACTTGAGATCCTTATGGATTCTACGTAATTTTTGTGACAAATCATAAAGCTAATTAATGATTAAATTTTAGTTTATAAGGCCTAAAAATGGGATAATTCAATGCACGTCAATATGACGGGAGCGAGACTTAAAGGGGTTAAATCTACCATCGAGGAAGAAACGTCCTAACATTAACCCTTTGCACTCGGAAAAAGTAATTAGATGCATAATTATTCACCGATTGCTTTGAATTATTATTGTTTTGGGACGTAAAAATGTTTGTAAATATTTTTCCTGAAAAATTATTCTACTACTTCTTGCAACTTTGCAGGTAGTTTTTTAACCATCGAAATCAAGAAGCGTCAAAATGATGCACCGTCTAGAATGGTGACCGAGAGTATAAAGGGTTAAAATTGAACATTCAAGAGCACCTCGTTCTTTGTAAATTTGGTCGTTTCGCGCCACAACCAGTCGCCAGTACGAAAAACCAATGAGAATTGGAGCGGTATGGTCGAAAGTTTGGGTTTTCAACCCCTCTGGATATCCAAGCTCTCCATTTAGACTGCCGGGCCATAAATGCTGAAATGCGACCGGTGTAGATATAGCAGAGAGGGGTTGAAGCTCTCTCGCTCTAGAGGAAATCGAAATAGGCGGGAGGTAGAAGTAGGTACAGAACAGAACGCCGTCCCTTACCCCCGTACCCGTGACCAGACCGGTCACTGAACGGTTTGATGGGCAAGACACGGGAATTTTATTTAAGAAAAAGAAAAACAAAATAAACAAAAAGAAGGAAATATATACACTATGTACAGCACAGGCATTTTCACTTTTACACTATTAGTTCGTAAGTCTTCTTTTCTTTAGATGTTGAAATACCTTTCTTTTATTTGAAGGGGGAATGTCCGGTGATTGAGCTACTTAGTTCAGCTCGCTGGGAAGTTGAAGGCTAGGGAGGCCGGAAAAGATCTCTGTTTTCGTTAATGAATTTGATAATCCCACGAATTTTCTGCCTGGAAACGAGGTTATTGGCGACCCTTTTCAGCCATTCTTGTTCGAAGTTTGGCGCTGGCTTCCTCATATGCCAAGACACTGTATAAATACACTCCGTGGCATAGTGAAGTGCCGTGCCAATTCCACCACAACTGCAATAATCGCTGTCAGACTGGTGAAACCTTTTGAGGTAGGCAGGGAAAGGTCTATGTTGAGAGAAGATAACATCCACTCTAATCCAGTTAGTGGGACGGAGACTAACTGAGGGCATGATGTTATAGATTTGCCTGCCTGTATCACCATTCTTCCATGAGGTTTGCCACTCCTCAAGCATCCTCTTCCGGAGGAGGCCTTTTTATGTGCGGTTTCGGAAGCTTAGTATGTGAATAGCCCATGTTGCATTGCTCATGTTGTGTTGCGTCTTTTGCCAGTTGGTCTGCTCTCTCATTGCCTATATTGCCTGCATGCGCTTTAACCCAAGAGACTTTTATTCTTGGATTTGAAAGGAGGATTTTGAAAATTTTTCTTTCTGTTTCGTTTGTGCTCTTTGAATTGGAAGATGCCATGATACTTGCTCTATTGTCTACGTGTATTTTAGAGGTATTGTGGTTTGGCAGATGAGATGCGT